>JABVMC010000139.1:17500-28430 GCA_013358685.1 Antennarius maculatus | reverse complement strand
GCTCCCCCGTTCCCCGAGTCTGACCCTGTTCCTGCTCCCCCCGTCCCGAGTCTGACCCTGTTCCTGCTCCCCCGTCCCGAGTCTGACCCTGTTCCTGCTCCTGCTGCCCTCCTGCTCCCCCGTCCCGAGTCTGACCCTGTTCCTGCTCCCCCGTCCCGAGTCTGACCCTGTTCCTGCTCCCCGCCTCGAGTCTGACCCTGACCCTGCACTCCCGTCCCGAGTCTGACCCTGACCACCTGCCACTCCTGTCCAGTCTGATCCTGCACCTGTTCCTGACCCTCCTGGGGACCGTTTATGGGACGTCAGGGGCCATCCTTGAGGTGGGGGTACTGTCACGGTTCGGCGTGGGCAGTGCGGGTGTGTGGCAGGGAGAGGCCAAGCTGGTGGGTGGAGCCACGGCTCCACACCTGAAAGCTCATCCACACACCGGGGTGATCATCTCACCTGAAACTTGTTTTGAGCTAACGACTCTAAGGCTTTTTAAGCCTGGCTCAATGAGAGCTCAGAGCTGGTTCATTGATCATGTTTGGTTCCTGGAAGTCTGTTCGGTTTTGGAGAATTTTTGAGTTGTTTAATAAGTCATGGATGGAAGATTCGCTTTTGGTGTCCTGCATTTGGGTCCACATCCCGCCACTCGTGACACTATTGCTGACGTCACGTTTCCGGGTGTCTGTCCGGTAATGATGCCGGCTTTTGGGAAACATCGGACAAAAGTCGAAGCAGACACGTTAGTCCAGGATCCCCAATCCACCACATACTGTGGGGGGGTAACTCGCTCGGCACTGCCTCCAGTCCTGGTAAACGTGTGTTCACGTCTCTCATCCATCGCTCCACGACCCACGCAGCTTCACGTTAAAGGCTCTGTTCACACCGATGTCCAGTGGGGGGAGTTCTTTCGTTAATCCTCCAGGATGATGACAAGCTCCCAATTCAGCCGCTTGACGTGTTTCTGACAGAAGCGGTGGTGGGGGGGCATGGAGTCACAGATCAAGAGAGATGGCGAAGCGTGAAAAAAGCCCCCCCGGTCTCTTTACGTGAACCGGAACAACCGGAACTGATATCCTGGAGTTTACATGTTGTGTCGTCAGCGTGTCTCTTCGCTGACGTCATTGTCGGGGGTCTTCAGCCAAACAAATGTGGTTAACAGCATACCTGCGGTACAGTACCGGCATTACCCTATACCGGTACCTACCGGAGGTGTGCCTGACGGAACCTCGCGTCACGTTCTCTGATTGGTCCATCGCTGCCGGCGTACGTAGTGACGTAATACGTCCTATGTCGGTGGACAATGGTCGATCTGGCGGATCGCTGACTAAAGTCACACAAAAACATTTTTATAGATTTTGTAACTCAGTGAACACATAAGACGCTTCATGTTAAAAGGAGCAGCGGTAAATTTTTGAGAAATTTTAAGGTTTTTAATCGCGTCTTATGGTGCGCAAAATATGGCAGCTACACATTTATATTTACAAGGAACGTTATTAACCGGTTCAGGAACTTTAGTTTTTTGTTCTAACCGGTTCAGGAACATCAGTTTATGGGTAGAACGCAAATTCAGTTTCTGTTCGGAACGAACCGATTGGCAAAAAATTCTGGTTCAAAACCCTGCCTGGGACAGCAATCTGGATTCTTCTGAATGAGTTCTGGTAAGGACTGAAGCTGCAGTTTGTCTAATTCAAACTCAATATGTGCAATAAAACTGTTTAATGTCTGGTCAGCAGGACTGTTCATCACAGGCTGCTTCGGCTCATCTCAGTGATTAAATATTGCAAATGAGTCCCAGGGAACAACAGAACCATGATTCACCTGGATCGATACAGGAGCCTTGACGCAGGCCCGACCTGCAGCCATGATTTCTGGCTCCTGACTGCTCAGCAGATGAGGGGATGATGTGGTGTCAGAGGGACGACTGAGATGCTGCTCTGGATGGAGGCAGAGTCCAGTCCACCCCCCAGACTCTCTGACCAGACCCACCTTGCAGTCCTTCTGGTATTTGCTCCAGACCTCTTTGCTGAGGCCGCCGGACGCCTCGCAGGGTCTGTCTGGAGGAACGATGTTATGGTTGACCAGCGCTGACAGGTGAGTCCTCACCGTGGACAGGTGTCTGCAGTAGGCCAGCCCTGATTGGCCGGTGAGAGAGAGGAAGAGGAGACAGAAGGAGAAGAGAAAGAAGATTCACCAGATTTATAACCTGTAAACATCTGCTTCCTCATCCTCGATGAGAGGAAGAGATGTTCGACTATGTTCATCCAGCAGCTGTTCAGCTCTTCTTCTACTGACTTATTGAATTTAACAATGACATGAGGAGTTATGTCCACACAGGCAAAGAGCAAATGAAAAAATGATTGACTGCTGAGAACAAGGCCTAATTGTGTAACAGCTCAGAACACACGTGTGAGGCGTGTTAGGCGTGACGTACTCACATCCATAGAAGGCTCTGGAGACAATCTGCCTCTTCATGTTCTGGCAGAGCATCTTCAGAGGGATGCTGGAGGACAGGAAGCAGCTGTGAAACATTCATGTCTGCGTAGATTTCCATTTAAAAAGCCCGTGATTATTTAATGAGGGAAAAACTTCCCCCATGAGACCTGTCATGAGACCTGATGGTCAGAACATACGTGTGAATGTCAGCCGGGTCGTGGATGCAGGTGCAGCTGGCCGGGAAGTCAAAGGACAAGTTGCTTGCAGCCGTGGAGCAGGACTGGCACGGCGGCTCCTGAGAGGTTCCTTCGGCCTGTTGCCATGACGATGGGCTGCCTCCGAAACCCTGCATCTCCATCATCTCCCCGTGGTCTGAAGCGGAGACAGCGACAGTGAGAAGACAGAGGTCTCTGAATCAGCTTCGTGCCGGCTACGCCTCACATATTATGACTCAGGTCCCTCAGCTCAACCTTAAATACATCTCCATGTATTTCTGCTGGTATCCATGACAACCAGAGATGAGGATGAGGATGGATGAAGGCTTTACACTCATTTACACATGACAGCAGGAAGAACAAGCAGAGGCAGGAGAGCGCAGGTGAAGAGGTGACCGATCAGGAAGCAGGACAGCCGGAGATCAGGATGCAGGGGCGCCATGCTGGTCAAGTCCATTCGGGGGGGGGCAGAGGGGACAGCAGAGCACAGATACACTCCAGACAAACAGGACAGAGCAGGAGGAAGAGGAGGAGAGGTGGAGGGTGGACAGAGGAGTTAAAGCTGACGCCCATGCAGGATGCTCCAAACCAGAATGAGACACGACACAGAAAGGAAACCACCTCAAAGCCACGGGGGGGGGGGGGGGCAAAAGAACTCCAACATTAAGTTAATGCTCTTCACCTTAATTCTTCAGGTTGGAGCTGATGACCTGTCATAAATATGAAGCTGTGCTTTGGTTGTTGAACAACCCAAAAACAAAAAAATATTAAGAACAAAGGAAGCCAACAGAAAAAAGGTTGGAGTGGGGCTGACATCCGCCCCCCCCCCCCCTTTACTTTAGTCTAAACGGATCAGCAGCTGCTTTAGGATCAGGAACGCGACCCTCACACGAGGACTCCACATCTCTACTACTGCGGAACCCCACAGGACCGGGATGACAGGGGGCGGGGTGCAGGAGGGGGCGGGGACAGGGTGGAGGGGGCGGGGTGCAGGGGTGCTGGTGAAGAATTACAGTGAACAGCATTGCAGCAAACGACTGCACAAACACAGAAGAAACGACTGAGGAAGTCAGGAGAAACAGACTGTGAGGAGATTCCATCACAAAGACGCAGAAACACAGTCGCTCTGTAAAACATCAACGGTCTCCATGCAGACAGAAGTGAAATGACAGGTCGAAGGAAAAGAGTCAAATTAAAGGAGTGCAAATAGACGATGCAAATCATCAGAGTGAGTCCCAACAGCGCCACTCACAGCGAGGCAGGCAGCACCGCAAATCCCACAATGCAAAGTGGCCAGGTGAGAAAGACCTGGACAGGTTTGGTCTGTGAACCAGCGATTAAACCAGGTGATCGATGAGCTGCCATCAAACCAGTTCTCATCTGAGCGCCGGAAGTGAGTGTGTGTGTGTGTGTGTGTGTGTGTGTGTGTGTGTACACATATATGGGTGTGAGATATATTGGGAGGCGGTGTCTAACACCAACACATTCAGCTAGAGACCATCACAGCTCTACCACCTCTGGGTTCCACACTGGGTCAACACTATGCAGGGATGTTGTATATTAAATGACTGACGGTTAAAATATCATAATAAATGATGTCACAAAGACTTCCTCTCTTCCTCCTGTCTTCCTCCTGTCTTCCTCCTCCTTCGTCCATGGCTGCAGCCCCCTGCTCTAACAGGAAACACCCTCCAAGGAGCGCCATGCTAACGGCGACTACGCTGCTGACCCTCATGGATGACCCTGACGGCTATAGAGGAACAGAGTAGCATTAGCATGTAGCATTAACAAACCGGTTAGGTGACATTAAGGTGACTTAAAGAAGCTAAAATGTCATTAGCATGCAGCTAACTAGCAATGTAGACAAAGAGCAGCACTGTTTTAGATGTGGTATTGTTTTCCAGCAGCTAGCTGGTGGTTCGTTAGCAGCTAGCTGGTTTAGCAGCTAACGCTCAGGACTGGGCTCAGACTGCAGTAACGTCTGTTACATTAACACTGATCCGTGATCTCAGACATGCAGAAAA
Source organism: Antennarius maculatus (assembly GCA_013358685.1). Classification (NCBI taxonomy): domain Eukaryota; kingdom Metazoa; phylum Chordata; class Actinopteri; order Lophiiformes; family Antennariidae; genus Antennarius; species Antennarius maculatus. The sequence continues at coordinate 23,770 of JABVMC010000139.1, read as the reverse complement.
GAGCACGGGCTGATCCTGTCAGGCAGCGCTACACCGCCTCACATGGAGATGATGTCATCTCACATGTGGCGACAACATGCTAGAATGTTAGCATCACATGGTGAACGACTGGTTGAGATATTGAGAACAAAGATGAAACATTGTGAGAGTAGAGCCATAACACGAGAATGAAGGCATAACTATGTAACACAGTACAATAACATGTTACTAGAATACAGCTGAAAACTGGTCTGCAGTACTGGTCTGTAGTACTGGTCAGTAGTACAGGTCTGTAGTACTGGTTTGTAGTACTGGTTTGTAGTACTGGTTTGTAGTACAGGTCTGGAATACCGCTCTGTAGTACAGACCAGGACTACAGAGCAGTCTGTAGTGAGTCTGAACTGGTCTGTAGTACTGGTCCTTTGAATTGGACCGGCTTACTGGACTTAAGAACTGGACGGTAACACAGTCGTACCTTGAGATACAAGTTTAATTAATTCCATTACTGAACTTGAATCAAACATTTTCCCATTTCAAATAACTAAAAATTTAATCTGTTCCAGCCTAGTAGCAAAGCCCCAAACTCCCTAATTTTTTAAATCAGGCAATAAACATGCAGATTTTACCTGTGTATAGTTAATTACATATCTTCTTCTCCTTTTAACATCTCCCTTCAGGGGTCACCACAGCGAATCAAATGCCTCCATCTAACACTGTCTTCTACATCCTCTTCTCTCACACCAACTACCTTCATGTCCTCTTTCACTACATCCATAAACCTCCTCTTTGGTCTTCCTCTAGGCCTCCTGCCTGGCAGTTCAAAACTCAGCATCCTTCTACCAATATATTCACTATCTCTCCTCTGGACATGTCCAAACCATCTCAGTCTGGCCTCTCTGACTTTATCTCCAAAACCTCTAACATGTGCTGTCCCTCTGATGTACTCATTCCTGATCCTATCCTTCCTGGTCACTCCCAGAGAGAACCTCAGCATCTTCATCTCTGCTACCTCCAGCTCTGTCTCCTGTCTTTTTCTTCCCAGGACAAACCTCCACCTCTCTAGCTTCTCCTCCACCTGTTCCCTGCTCTCACTGCAGATTACAATGTCATCTGCAAACCATAGTCCATGGAGATTCCTGTCTAACCTCGTCTGTCAGCCAGTCCATCACCATAGCGAACAAGAAGGGGCTCAGAGCTGATCCCTGATGCAGTCCCACCTCCACCTTGAACTACTCTGTCACACCTACAGCACACCTCACCACTGTCTTACAATCCTCATACATGTCCTGCACCGCTCTAACATACTTCTCTGCCACTCCAGACTTCCTCATACAATACCACAGTTCCTCTCTGGGCACCCTGTCATAAGCTTTCTCCAGATCTACAAAAACACAATGCAGCTCCGTCTGGCCTTCTCTGTACGTCTCTATCAACATCCTCAAAGCAAATATTGCATCTGTAGTACTCCTTTTTGGCATGAAACCATACCGTTGCTCACAAATGTTCACTTCTGTCCTTAGTCTAGCTTCCACTACTCTTTCCCATAATTTCATTGTATGGCTCATCAGCTTTATTCCTCTGTAGTTGCCACAACTCTGCACATCTCCCTTGTTCTTAAAAATGGGCACCAGCACACTTCTCCTCCATTCCTCAGGCATCTTCTCACTATCTAAGATCCTGTTGAACAACCCAGTCAGAAACTCTACTGCCACCTCTCCTAGACACTTCCAAACCTCTACAGGTATATCATCAGGACCGACTGCCTTTCCACTCTTCATCCTCTTCAGTGCCCTCCTCACTTCATCCTGACTTTGCTACTTCCTGGTCCACAACAGTCACCTCTTCTAGTTTTTGTTCGCTCTCATTTTCTTCGTTCATCAACTCTTCCAAGTACTCTTTCCATCTTCCCATCACACTGCTGGCACCTGTCAATAGACTTCCATCCCTATCCTTAATCACCCTAACCTGCTGCACATCCTTCCCATCTCTGTCTCTCTGTCTTGCCAGCCTGTATAGATCAGTCTCTCCCTCCTTACTGTCCAACCTAGCATACAAGTCATCATAAGCCCCTTGTTTGGCCTTTGCTACCTCTACCTTCACCTTACGCTGTATCTCTCTGTACTCCTGTCTACTCTCCTCAGTCCTCTCAGTGTCCCACTTCTTCTTAGCTAACCTCTTTCTTTGTATACACTCCTGTACCTCCTCATTCCACCACCAAGTCTCCTTATCTACTTTCCTTCCAGATGACACACCAAATACTCTCCTACCTGTCTCCCTGATCACATTAGCTGTAGTTGTCCAGTCATCTGGAAACACCTCCTGACCACCCAGAGCCTGTCTTAACCCCTTCCTAAAAGTCATGCAACACTCTTCCTTTTTCAGCTTTCACCATTTGGTCCTCTGCTCTGCCTTTGTCCTCTTCATCTTCCTCACCACCAGAGTCATCCTACACACCACCATCCTATGCTGTTTGGCTACTCTCTTGCCTACCACTACTTTGCAGTCACTGATCTCCTTCAGGTTACATCGTCTACACAAGATGTAGTCTACCTGTGTGCTCCTACCTCCACTCTTATAAGTTACTCTATGTTCCTGCCTCTTCTGGAAGAAAGTATTCACTATAGCCATTTGACTTTTGGTGGTTGACTTTTTGTAAAGTCAACCACCATCTGTCCTTCTGCGTTCCTCTCCTGGATACCAAACCTGCCCATCACCTCCTCATCACCTCTGTTACCTGCACCAACATGTCCATTGAAGTCTGCACCAATGACAACTCTCTCACTTCTAGGTATGCTCTGCATCACTTCATCAAAGTCCAACCAGAATTTCTCCTTCTCCTCCAGCTCACATCCTACCTGTGGAGCATACTCACTAACAACATTGAACATCACACCTTCGATTTCTAGCTTCAGACTCATCACTCTATTCGACACTCTTTTTACCACCAGGACATTCCTAACAAACTCCTCCTTCAAGATGACTCCTACTCCATTTCTCTTCCTATCTACACCATGATTGAACAACTTGAACCCTGCTCCTAAACTTCTAGTTTTGCTACCTTTCCACGTGGTCTCCTGGACACACAGTATGTCTACCTTCCTCCTCTGCATCATGTCGACCAACTCTCTACCTTTTCCTGTCATAGTTCGAACATTCAACATCCCTACTCTCAGTCCTATACTCTTGGCGTTCCTCTTCTCTCTCTTCCTACAAACAAACTTTCCTCCTCTCCTTCTTCGACCAACAGTAGTCCAATTTCCAACGGCGCCCTGTAGGTGAACAGCACCGATGGCGGTCGTTGTTAACCCTGGCCTTGACCGATCCGGTATGGAAGTCATCGGTTTGATTCGCATGTTTGATTTGGCAAAAGTTTTATGTCGGATCCCCTTCCTGAGACAATCCTCCGTATTTATCCGGGCTTAGGACCGGCACGATAAGACACTGGCTTGTGCCCTCTTGCGGCTAAATATACGTTACGTAAATGATAAAGAATGAAAAGAAATGCAAAAGTCACGAGAACACGAGCTACATCTTTACTCCACCAATGAGAACGAGATCCGGTCTCACTGATGTTGTATCCATCCACCAACACGTGGTAAAGAACGAGATCCGGTCTCACTGATGTTGTATCCATCCACCAACACGCGGTAAAGAACGAGATCCGGTCTCACCGACGTTGTATCCATCCACTAACACGTGGTAAAGAACAAGATCCGGTCTCACCGATGTTGTATCCATCCACTAACATGTGGTAAAGAATGAGATCTGGTCTCACTGATATTGTTGTATCCATCCACTAAATAGTGGGGGTGTCCTGAATCACGACTTGTATCTCGGATTTTTGGTCATATGTTGGACAACAACATTGACAGAGCGACTGCTTGTATTTCAAAAACTTGTATGTCAAGCAGCTCGGATCTCGAGGTTCTCCCGTACTGGACTGTAGTACTTGTCTATTATTTTGGACTGTAGCACTGGTCTGACGTACTTAACTGATCTGTCATACTGACAGACTTGAGATTGACAGTAAACTAGACTGGGGGAGGCACATCCTCTAGAAAAAGCGCAGAAGCCATCTCTTTTCTCTGAGGAGGTCCTTCAACACCATGCCGAGGATGTTTTACTGGTCTGGTTGGCCAGTGCACACCTCTATGCCCCTCTTTTTAATTCTAATTAATCTACACTTATCTCACTTTTTTTACTTACGTTCTGCTGTGGAGTGACTGTCAAAAAGCCATTTCTCCTTTGAGAATGATTAAATGATTCTGATTCTGATTTTGATACTGGTCTGTAGTACTGGTCTGTTGTACTGGTCTGTAGTACTAGATTGTAGTATTAGACTAGTACCGGTCTGTAATACCGGTCTGTAGTACTAAACTGTAGTCTTAGACTGTAGTCCTGGTCTGTAGTATTAGACTGTAGTACTGGTCTGTAGTACTGATGTTTTCTGAGCCGCATGATCATAAATACTGCCCAGGGGTGAAACTGGTGACCATCAGGCTGGTGACCATCAGGCTGGTGACCATCAGGCTGGTGACCATCAGACTGGTGACCATCAGGCTGGTGACCATCAGACGGATGGCAGCGTTAATCAAACACCTCAGAGGATTGTCTCGTCAATAATCAGTAGTTCTAGATATGTTCTTTTTATTCCACCTTGTTAAACATCCCATCCTTTACTCAGGTTTTTGGTCTCTTCTCTTCTCTTCTCTTCTCTTCTCTTCTCTTCTCTTCTCTTCTCTTCTCTTCTCTTCTCTACTGTACTCTACTGTACTCTACTCCACTCTACTCTACTCTGCTCTACTCCACTCTACTCTACTCTACTCTACTCTCCTGAGTCCGGCCGCTAACCAGAGACTTTACAGGAAGGAGTGTTTCTTGATGCTGCTGCTCGCTGGGCGCTGATGGAGCTGACCTCTGACTCCACACTGTTGGGCTCAGGCAGCACACACACAGGTAGACAAAGCTGGGGAGGAGGGGTGGGATGGGGAAGGGAGGGGGGCCTGAGGACGCATGGGGGTGGGAGGCGGGACAGACATCTGAAGCTGGGGTGAGGTCTCGGGGTGGGGTGGGTGTGTTTAAGGTGATAAAAACCTTTCATGACATTAGGGTCTGTGAGGTTCCGCGAGCAGATCATTGAGATCATAGCATGGAGCCTATCTTCCTCTTCCTCGTCATCGTCCAGCGACGGCGCGCGGCTGCCCGTGGTGTGGTGGTAGTTTATAGTGACTGCTTGAACCAGTGGGACAACAGAAGACACAGTTAGAGCAGCGGCGCCGGAGGAGAACCGCGGGAACCCCCACATCATCAACACATCACAACTCAATGACTTCTGGCCACAGAGTCGACCTCTGAGCGGCTCTGGAGCTCCCCGTCCCAGCATGCACGGCGGTGTGAAAGCTGTACTTACTGGCGTCATAGCGACATCCAGGATACACGATGCGGAACACGTAGTCAGCAGCTGTCTGGTCTTCACCGGGCCGGTCCTGGTCCATCAGCCTGGCGGCACTGCTCCTCTTCCTCAGTCTAGGGAAGACTTTCCCCTGCAGGTGTACACAACCAATGACCCCTGACCTCCTGAACCACACCCATCCCATGTGTCATAGATGCTGATGCCTGTCACATTCTCACAGAGCATCAGTCCCCAACCCCCAGGTCATGGTCCGGTACCAGTCCATGGGTCAGTCGGTACCGGTCTGTGGGTCAGTCGGTCTGTGGGTCAGTCGGTACTGGTCTGTGGGTCCATCGGTCTGTGGGTCAGTCGGTCTGTGGGTCAGTTGGTACCGGTCTGTGGGTCAGTACCAGTCCATGAGTCAGTCAGTCTGTGGGTCAGTCTGCCTGTGGGTCAGTTGGTCTGTGTGTCAGTCGGTTCCGGGTCACACAGACAGAATCCAGAACTTCCATTATCTCTGTTTTCTTTCTGATCTGGTTCTGAACCAGGTTTAGTTCTGAATGATGGATTCTCTCCTCCACATGTCTGTGAGTCACTCTGACTGGTGGAGATGCTGGCCTCAGTCACATGACTGCCTTCTTAAAGGGGCCGCTCCGGCCTCGGTCACATGACTACCTTGTTAAAGGGGCCGCTCCGGCCTCGGTCCCATGACTACCTTCTTAAAGGGGCCGCTCTGGCCTCGGTCCCATGACTACCTTCTTAAAGTGGCCGCTCCAGCATCGGCCACATGACGACCTTCTTAAAGGAGCCGCTCCAGCCGCTAACGCAGAATACATTAGCGCTAAACTGAAACTAACAAGCTAGCAGAACCAACAGGAAACAAATGTTGGACGTCACGA
>JABVMC010000139.1:0-12500 GCA_013358685.1 Antennarius maculatus | reverse complement strand
AACTTTTTTTGAGATCCATGACTTAAGCACTGTTTGGTCTGTCCTCAGAGTGGTGGATCCTCGGCAATCGGTGACCTCTGTGCTACATCGGCTGGTGGTGACTCGCTCTACTGGATGGACCAGCGTGTCTTTGTCATACATTTATTATTGTTATTGTCATTGTAATTATTATTGTGTTGTTAATCTGTACATGTGATATCTATTGCTTCGTCTGTCCACTCCTGGAAGAGGGGTCCCTCCTCTGCAGTCTTCCTCAGGTTTCTCCCATCCATTTTTTCCCCTGTTAAAAGGGTTTTGGGGGGAGTTGTTCCTTATCCGATGTGAGGGTCGTACTGCTGGCAGTGCACAAAGGTCAGAGGGATATCGTCCATGTACAGATTGTAAAGCCCTTTGAGACATTGTTTGTGAATCTGGGCTATATAAGAATAAATAAACTTGAAACTTGTAAGGGAAAGATGTATTTGGAATTCAAACAAATCGGTATTCGAACAGCCTTCGGGAACGAATTGTGGTCGGAAACCGAGGTTTGCCTGTATAATGAACGTTTAATAAATTATCTTTTCTCACCAAATTAAAGTCACGCTTTAACTTCATTTATTTATTATTTGTCTTCCTGTCTTTCTATTTTCAGCTTTTTGTTGGCAGGGATGCCATAAATTGACATTAACAGCTGGTTCCACTCAGCCTCCATCACATCTCTAACGTCTCCTATTAATGTAAACCTTCAGCTGCCTGGTTTAGTTGAAGCATTTTGCTTTGTAATATTATTATTTTTAACTAGTTTACAAGTAAAACTAATTAAAGTATTCCGTGTAAAATATAAACAACAGAATGCAATGATTGTGTCAACGAACCTTAAGTTTTAAAATGTGTTCATGAGCTGCTGCAGACAAAGAGTACAACACTCACAGTTATATATCTGTGCATCTTACAAATATTTAGGAGAGGGTGTTTGAGGTGTTGTGTTTCTTCGCCTTGTTTACCATATTGTTAATTTTGATAATTTTGTTTTTGCAGTAATGCTGCATACTCTAATGTACTCTGATATTCTCACCCAGAAGCGCTGCCAGGATGGGTCCAAACACTGAATCATGCATCAGCGCTTCCCTCTCGTAGTATTTACTGCAGAGAACAAAGACATCTGTGAATCAGTAGAGGACCCCATAAAACCCGATCCATTTCTAATGAGGAGCCCACATGTGGAATAAAAGACGGCATCATCTGCATACGCTGCATATCTTCAGACCACTGGATATGTTATTCCTGACATAAATGGCTTCATGGAGACATAAACAACTTGGCAGCTGTAATTCAGCTCCGCTAGTATGAGTGTCATCTATTCAGGGGAGTTGGGCCCAATGAAACCAGTCCACTCAGTGAGAGAAACCAGTTACCCCAGTGAGAGTCGGACTAGGTCAGCCCCAGGAATGATGAGACTGGGTTCTGCTCAGAGGTGAGTGCATATGATACCAACCATCATCAGTATCAGACGACACTCCTGAAAAAATACTTCACTGGTAGACAGAAGGTCTTATTACGTAACCGTACATCTATAAAGCAGGTCTTATTGATCAGAGAGAAGAAATATTGATCTGGCCTTCAATCCAAGGGTAAAAACATTCAACCACAACCAAGTGGTGGTTAGTGAGAGCTGGTGTTTCACTGGTGAATTCTTCACTTTCATATATGTATTTTCATTTTTAGACGTGTAACAATGACATGGATCATATTTGATGCTTGTTTTAAAGAATGTTCTGTCAACAGCTAAAACCTGTGATAAAGTATGTATCTGATGAGATGATTTTGGTGTGAATTTACTCACTGACCACTTTGACCTGATCTTCTGACAAGAGTTGCGACTACTAGCTGGAGCCTCTATGGAGTTTGGTCCCTGGGGGAATGTGGGGTTGCAAGCTTTTGTGGGGGAGGAAAGCTACAGGAATTAGTACTTTATAAACATTTTAATGTTATAAAGATGGTGTGTAGTTAGGGTGAGGATGTGTAGTTGGTTTTAGGCATACTGGAGCAAAATGCTATGGAAGGAATCCAAAGGAGTGTTGATGGCTCAGAACAGGACTGTGAGTCAGGCTGTTGGTGCTGATGAAACCATCACCTGGAGTTGTCCACGATGTACTGGACAATCTTGTCCAGAACCTTCTCAAAGAGAGCTGTCCGGACCCAGATGTGCTTGATGGCCTGGGCAGAGAGAGGCTGAGGGGGGCGGCTGGTAGTGGAAGAGCCCTGTCTCCTCAGAGGTTCGTGGCCCACACTCTGCGTCCTCCTGGGGGTGACATGTCAAACGCACATCATTAATGGCTTCCACAGAGAAGAGTTTGCATCTGATCACCAGAAGTTTGAGCCTGACACGCTACAGATGTTGATGTTGGTTGTTCCTGTTCTCATTACATTGCATGAGTTTTACTTTGAAACAAAACATACAGTATTGATCTGGCAGGAAATGAGATTAAATGGAGTGATTTGTGGAACAGATACGAGCACTGAAAGGTCAAAGCCTTCTTCTATATGTCCAAAAGGGCCACACATATACTCCAGGTCCACACAGTGAAACAGTCCAGGTTCATGCAGTGAAACAGTCCAGGTTCACACAGTGAAACAGTCCAGGTCCACACAGTGAAACAGTCCAGGTTCATGCAGTGAAACAGTCCAGGTTCACACAGTGAAACAGTCCAGGTCCACACAGTGAAACAGTCCAGGTTCACACAGTGAAACAGTCCAGGTCCACACAGTGAAACAGTCCAGGTTCACACACTGAAACAGTCCAGGTCCACACAGTGAAACAGTCCAGGTCCACACAGTGAAACAGTCCAGGTTCACACAGTGAAACAGTCCAGGTCCACACAGTGAAACAGTCCAGGTTCACACACTGAAACAGTCCAGGTTCACACAGTGAAACAGTCCAGGTTCATGCAGTGAAACAGTCCAGGTTCACACAGTGAAACAGTCCAGGTCCACACAGTGAAACAGTCCAGGTTCACTCAGTGAAACAGTCCAGGTTCACACAGTGAAACAGTCCAGGTTCACACAGTGAAACAGTCCAGGTCCACACAGTGAAACAGTCCAGGTTCACGCAGTGAAACAGTCCAGGTTCATGCAGTGGAACAGTCCAGGTTCATGCAGTGAAACACTCCAGGTTCACACACTGAAACAGTCCAGGTTCATACAGTGAAACAGTCCAGGTTCACACAGTGAAACACTCCAGGTTCACACACTGAAACAGTCCAGGTTCATACAGTGAAACAGTCCAGGTTCACACAGTGAAACACTCCAGGTTCACACACTGAAACAGTCCAGGTTCATACAGTGAAACAGTCCAGGTTCACACAGTGAAACACTCCAGGTTCACACACTGAAACAGTCCAGGTTCATACAGTGAAACAGTCCAGGTTCACACAGTGAAACACTCCAGGTTCACACACTGAAACAGTCCAGGTTCATACAGTGAAACAGTCCAGGTTCACACAGTGAAACAGTCCAGGTTCATACAGTGAAACAGTCCAGGTTCACACAGTGAAACACTCCAGGTTCACACACTGAAACAGTCCAGGTTCATACAGTGAAACAGTCCAGGTTCACACAGTGAAACACTCCAGGTTCACACAGTGAAACAGTCCAGGTTCACACAGTGAAACACTCCAGGTTCATACAGTGAAACAGTCCAGGTTCACACAGTGAAACACTCCAGGTTCACACACTGAAACAGTCCAGGTTCATACAGTGAAACAGTCCAGGTTCACACAGTGAAACACTCCAGGTTCACACAGTGAAACAGTCCAGGTTCACACAGTGAAACAGTCCAGGTTCACACAGTGAAACAGTCCAGGTTCACACAGATCACAAGTAAACAGAAACTAGCAAAGGTAACACAAGCAGGACAAACTAAGACCACAAGCACAGCAAACTTATGTGTCATCACCCTTTCCACAGATATCTTATCAAACCCATTGATCAGCCAAAACTATCTATCGGTCTACGTTTCGGCGCATTCAGGGAAATGTAGGATAGATACTGGAGGCTGAATCACTGAATTTAAAAGCCAGAACAGCAACCCCCAAAAGAGTCCATCCATCCATTCATTTTCTACTCCTTATCCATAGTCAGGTTGTGAGGGCAGCAGCTTCAACAGGGAGCCCCAAACTTCCCTTTCCCCCCATATCCACCAGCTCTGACTGGGGGGGTCCAAAGGTGTTCCCAGGCCAGTGTTGAGATATAATCCCTCCACCTGGTCCTGGGTCTGCCCCGAGGTCTCCTCCCAGCTGGACGTGCCAGAAACACCTCCCTAGGGAGGCGTCCCGGAGGCATCCGTACCAGATGCCCAAACCACCTCAACTGACTCCTTTCCACGTGAAGGAGCAGCGGCTCTACTCTGAGCCCCCCGTGAACAGCAGTGTTTCTCACCCTATCTCTAAGGGAGACACCAGCTACCTGCCTGAGAAAGACCATTTCAGCCGCTTGTATCCGCGATCTGGTTCTTTGGGTCATGACCCATCGCTCATGACCATAGGTGAGGGTAGGAACGAAGATTGAACAGTAGATGGAGAGCTTCGCCTCTCGGCTTAGCTCGCTCTTTGTGACAACAGTGCAGTAAAGCGACTGCAATACCGCTCCTGCTGCCCCAATTCTCCGTCCAATCTCACACTCCATTGTTCCCTCACTCGTGAACAGGACCCCAAGATACTTAAACTCCAAAGTTTAAGTCCAAATGCAAATAAATCCCTGAAGAGTTTCTATGCATAATTACAGCGACCTCTGGTCAAGCTGTTTATTGTACAGAATTGTACTCATTTTGATTGATTGGTGTTATAATAGTACTAGCAGGAACCCGTGGAAATTCCATGATAAAACAATAATATCAGACTGCATACCAAACATATGAAAACAAATGTATTGGTATTATAAACCAAGATCATCTATCACAGAGATCTCCACCAGGGGGCAGCGCATCCCGGTTTGACCAAGAACTGGCCGGTGTCTTTGGTGAGGAAGTGAATGAATGAATGAATGAATGAATGAATGAATGAATAAATAAACTTTATCACTCATAAAGAAACAGACAAACAAATATCCAGCTGTCAGCATGTTCATCAAGGCGTCTTCGATGTGGAGCTGTTATACGTCAGAAAATAGACGGTTTTAACTCCATTCTGTGTGTACATGTAGACACGGGTCACACACATGTAGACATGGATCACACACATGTAGACACGGATCACACACATTTGGACATGGGTCACAAACACTGACGTCACAGCAGTTTTCGTCGCAGGGAGACGCCCCCCCCGGATAAAAAAAGTTTAGGTTACAGCGTCCACACGACAACGCAGACCCGGATTTTTAAAAAACTTCATTTCGTCCAGCGTTTTGGTCCCGGATATCTGTGTTGTCATGGTGACGAAAGGCGTAACCGCAACAAAAAGCCTATCTGGACAATGCCTTGCGCCATATTGATCACATGATTCCTGTTGGCAGATGCACCGTGACTGGTTGGGCGCCGTGAGTGACAGGCAGTGGGTGGAGTTAAAACGTGATGCCGTGAGGTTTTCAAGTGAGCTTGTTCAAATATAAAGGTGGGGAGATCTTATCAGCTTAAAGACTTCATTCAAGGTTTCAGCCTAATGTAAGACATTTATTAATTTCCCCTGGAATTAATAAAGTATCTATCTATCTATCTATCTATCTATCTATCTATCTATCTATCTATCTATCTATCTATCTATCTATCTATCTATCTATCTATCTATCTATCTATCTATCTATCTATCTATCATGGTTTTATATAGGGATAAGAAGAGGAAGAATGTGTATATCATGACACCAACTACTTCAGGCTGTATTTTATGATAATGTGATCATTATGAAGCAGCATTTAGCAGCATTAGTCGTTAGCGCAGCTCTTTCACACTCATCATTACTCCTGAGCGTTTCTCCTCAGTCTGGAACCCGTCTGACAAAAGGTTCTGTTTCCTGTTTGTAACCAGCAGCTCAGGAGTCATGAACACAGAGGAGTCTGATCCACACGGACCTTCACACGCCTCCACACGGACCTTCACACGCCTCCACACGGACCCTCACACGCCTCCACACGGACCCTCACACGCCTCCTTCATCAGGCCAATGAGTGTGTGTGTGTGTGAGTGTGTGTGTGTGTGTGTGTGTGTGTGTGTGTGTGTGTGTGTGTGTTGAGAGGAGCTGCTGCAGTCACCATGCTGTAAACTAGAGTATTGAACAGAGTACTGAACAGAGTATTGAACAGAGTACTGAACAGAGTATTGAACAGAGTATTGAACAGAGCACTGAAAAGAGTACCTAATAGAGTACTGAACAGAGTACTGAACAGAGTACTGAAAAGAGTACCTAATAGAGTACTGAACGGAGTACTGAACAGAGCACTGAACAGAGTACTGAACAGAGCACTGAAAAGAGTACCTAATAGAGTACTGAACAGAGTACTGAACAGAGTACTGAAAAGAGTACCTAATAGAGTACTGAACGGAGTACTGAACAGAGCACTGAACAGAGTACTGAACAGAGTACTGAACAGAGTACTGAACAGAGTACTGAACAGAGTACTGAACAGAGTACTGAACAGAGTACTGAACAGAGTACTGAAAAGAGTACCTAATAGAGTACTGAACAGAGTACTGAACAGAGTACTGAACAGAGTACTGAACAGAGCACTGAACAGAGTACTGAAAAGAGTACCTAATAGCGTACTGAACAGAGTACTGAACAGAGTACTGAAAAGAGTACTGAACAGAGCACTGAAAAGAGTACCTAATAGAGTACTGAACAGAGTACTGAACAGAGTACTGAACAGAGTATTGAACAGAGTACTGAACAGAGTACTGAACAGAGTACTGAACAGAGTACTGAACAGAGTACTGAACAGAGTATTGAACAGAGTACTGAACAGAGTACTGAAAAGAGTACCTAATAGAGTACTGAACAGAGTACTGAACAGAGTACTGAACAGAGTACTGAACAGAGCACTGAACAGAGTACTGAACAGAGTATTGAACAGAGTACTGAACAGAGTACTGAAAAGAGTACCTAATAGAGTACTGAACAGAGTACTGAACAGAGTACTGAACAGAGTACTGAACAGAGCACTGAACAGAGTACTGAAAAGAGTACCTAATAGAGTACTGAACAGAGTACTGAACAGAGTACTGAAAAGAGTACTGAACAGAGCACTGAAAAGAGTACCTAATAGAGTACTGAACAGAGTACTGAACAGAGTACTGAAAAGAGTACCCAATAGAGTACTGAACGGAGTACTGAACAGAGCACTGAACAGAGTACTGAACAGAGTACTGAACAGAGTACTGAACAGAGCACTGAACAGAGTACTGAACAGAGTATTGAACAGAGTACTGAACAGAGTACTGAAAAGAGTACCTAATAGAGTACTGAACAGAGTACTGAACAGAGTACTGAACAGAGTACTGAACAGAGCACTGAACAGAGTACTGAACAGAGTATTGAACAGAGTACTGAACAGAGTACTGAAAAGAGTACCTAATAGAGTACTGAACAGAGTACTGAACAGAGTACTGAAAAGAGTACTGAACAGAGAACTGAAAAGAGTACTGAAAAGAGTACCTAATAGCGTACTGAACAGAGTACTGAACAGAGTACTGAAAAGAGTACTGAACAGAGCACTGAAAAGAGTACCTAATAGAGTACTGAACAGAGTACTGAACAGAGTACTGAACAGAGTACTGAACAGAGTATTGAACAGAGTACTGAACAGAGTACTGAACAGAGTACTGAACAGAGTACTGAACAGAGCACTGAACAGAGTACTGAACAGAGTATTGAACAGAGTACTGAACAGAGTACTGAAAAGAGTACCTAATAGAGTACTGAACAGAGTACTGAACAGAGTACTGAACAGAGTACTGAACAGAGCACTGAACAGAGTACTGAACAGAGTATTGAATAGAGTACTGAACAGAGTACTGAAAAGAGTACTTAAAAGAGTACTGAACAGAGTACTGAACAGAGTACTGAACAGAGTACTGAACAGAGTACTGAACAGAGTACTGAAAAGAGTACTTAATAGAGTACTGAACAGAGTACTGAACAGAGTACTGAAAAGAGTACTGAACAGAGCACTGAAAAGAGTACCTAATAGAGTACTGAACAGAGTACTGAACAGAGTACTGAACAGAGTACTGAACAGAGTACTGAACAGAGTACTGAACAGAGTACTGAAAAGAGTACATAATAGAGTACTGAACAGAGTACTGAACAGAGTACTGAACAGAGTACTGAACAGAGCACTGAACAGAGTACTGAACAGAGTATTGAACAGAGTACTGAACAGAGTACTGAAAAGAGTACCTAATAGAGTACTGAACAGAGTACTGAACAGAGTACTGAACAGAGTACTGAACAGAGCACTGAACAGAGTACTGAAAAGAGTACCTAATAGAGTACTGAACAGAGTACTGAACAGAGTATTGAACAGAGTACTGAACAGAGTACTGAAAAGAGTACCTAATAGAGTACTGAACAGAGTACTGAACAGAGAAATGAAAAGAGTACTGAACAGAGCACTGAACAGAGTACTGAAAAGAGTACCTAATAGCGTACTGAACAGAGTACTGAACAGAGTACTGAACAGAGTACTGAAAAGAGTACATAATAGAGTACTGAACAGAGTACTGAACAGAGTACTGAACAGAGTACTGAACAGTGTACTGAAAAGAGTACCTAATAGAGTACTGAACACAGTACTGAACAGAGTACTGAACAGAGTACTGAACAAAGTATTGAACAGAGTATTGAACAGAGTACTGAACAGAGTATTGAACAGAGTATTGAACAGAGTACTGAACAGAGTACTGAAAAGAGTACTGAACAGTGTACTGAAAAGAGTACCTAATAGAGTACTGAACACAGTACTGAACAGAGTACTGAACAGAGTACTGAACAGAGTATTGAACAGAGTATTGAACAGAGTACTGAACAGAGCATTGAACAGAGTACTGTGTAGGAGCTGCCTTCAGCGATGTTCTTCACCTCCTCCAGGGTCTACAGAAGACTAAAGGCTGGATCCAGTCCCAGCTGACGTGGAGAGGGACGAAGGGTGTATCCTGGACAAAGCGCCAGTTTGTTACAAGGCTGGAGAAAGAAAGGCTAACAGCCAATCACCTCTTAGGACGCTGGAGAGCCTGGAGGGAAGCCACGAGACAAATGAGACTAGTCCTCCGGGGGCTGTGAATCACTGCTGGGGGAGAGAGGGGTTCATGAGGGGTGTACTGGTGACACACGACCACTCGGAGCGACGCTTGGCACAGGAAAAGACCGGAGGTGGAGAGAAACCATCATCAGCGCCGCAGTAACAGGATGATGTTAACCTGCCATCCAGAGGCCGTGGGTCAACAAAAGGTCATCTAGTGTCAGACTGTCAGGGAGATGTTCCTGGGTGTACTTCCTCCGGTCCAGTCTAACGTCTGGAGGTGGCTCTGAAGGCTGTCCTCTAGAGTTTGGGGGTTTCATTACAACACAATTAATTTTAATGATTCCAAGCTCAGTACAAGCTCAGTACACAATCAAACAGTCATACACACACACACACACACACACACACACACACACACACACACACACACACACACACACACACACTACAGGCTACAAACTACGGGCTACAAACTTCAAACTACACCAGTCAACGGGATTGTGTTTGTGACTGTGTTTGTGGCTGGCTGGGGGGAGTTCTGTTTGTACAGTCAGTTCATTTAAGCAGACAAATGGATCTGAATATTATCAGGAATGAGGTGGTTACCCTAACCATAACCCTGACCCCAACCCAGGGTGGAGGGTAGAAAGTGGGGGATGGAGGATGGAGGGTGGAAGGTGGAGGATGGAGGGTGGAGGATGGAAAGTGGAGGATGGAGGGTGGAGGATGGAGGGTGGAAGGTGGATGGTGGAAAGTGGAGGATGAAGGGTGGAGGATGGAGGGTGGAGGATGGCGGGTGGAGGGTGGAGGATGGAGGGTGGAGGATGTGTGGAAGCAAAATAATGCATGTTTGGGTCACACTTCAAATCAGAGGATCAGAGGATTATTTTGTCTGGTCTATGGGTAGACCAAGGTGTGCCTAACAGATATTGATAAATCCAACGGTGGATTTCGTGCTTTTTCCTGGGTTTTGAGTGAAGAACCCAGGGCCCTTGCTGGTTCCGGGGGTGAAGTAGCTGTTTTGTTTGACAAATTGTGTGTCTTTGACCGAGCGCCGGCAGTAACTGATATGGCACAATTTGACTCCAAAATTTAGAAAAGGTGCCAAGAAATAGAATAGTTAAGAGACTACGCCTATTGTGTCTCCATGATCCAGAAGATAGTCTGAAGAGAAGCGACCATAAGCTGATATAAAAATAAACTATAATAACCGGCCGGTAAAAATAAGGAAATCAAGTAAAAATATAAGTGTAATATAAGTAAAGGTGATATAAAGGAAAAGGTAATCTAATTCATACTAGTCAGAATTATTAGAATGACTTCTGTGTTCCAGTAAATGATTTCAGTGTGTGATGTATCTGGTCAATCTGTTAGGATTTATCGTGTAAGGTTGCCCAACGGGAAGGGGGCCGATGGGGGACTCTTCCTACTTAAAAACAGCCACTGGGTTTTTCACCCCCATCAAGGGAATGGTAACAGATGACTAGTTATGTTAGTATATTCATGTTAAGTTCATATGTCAGTATATGGAATGTTTTTTCACTTATCACTATGTTTAGAGTTCACACAGCCATATATTTAACCTTATAGCTACAGCGCCACCAATCCTAGTCACACACATACAGACATACAGTAGGTGGTGATTCACCATACGTTATTTCGACGAGTAGTTTATGATAATCTCATAAAGAGGAGGGATTATGTGGAAACGAAATAATAAATGGTTAGGTCACACTTCAAATCAGAGGAGACAGATTTTCAAGTTTGGCAACGAAGAACCAAATTGTACAAAAACAGGAAAGACAGGAAGGGGGTCATGGTGACACAGGGTGGTTACTTAGATTTGGATGTTTGCCTGGAAGTCTAATGTTTCCTTTTTTCCCAAGAAAAGACACGTAACCTCGTCACATACACAACAATAGGGCCCAGCAGTCATAAAAGGGTTATGAAACATGTATCCAGTGGCTGTTTCCTGATTGATCTGTACTGATGATCTGAGAATCAATAAAAGAATTCCCGTTTTGGCTGTAAACCATTCTCTTTGTACTTTGGTTTATTTTGGTATTTTGCTGGATAAAACACTCTCACCACAGATGGAGGATGGAGGGTGGAGGGTGGGGGATGGAGGATGGAGGGTGGAGGGTGGGGGATGGAGGGTGGAGGGTGGGGGATGGAGGGTGGAGGGTGGGGGATGGAGGGTGGGGGATGGAGGGTGGAGGGTGGAGGGTGGGGTATGGAGGATGGAGGATGGAGGGTGGAGGGTGGAGGATGGAGGGTGGAGGGTGGAGGATGGAGGGTGGGGGATGGAGGATGGAGGGTGGAGGGTGGGGGATGGAGGGTGGAGGGTGGGGGATGGAGGGTGGAGGGTGGGGGATGGAGGGTGGGGGATGGAGGGTGGGGGATGGAGGGTGGAGGGTGGAGGGTGGGGTATGGAGGATGGAGGATGGAGGGTGGAGGGTGGAGGATGGAGGGTGGAGGGTGGAGGATGGAGGGTGGGGGATGGAGGATGGAGGGTGGTGGGTGGGGGATGGAGGGTGGGGGACGGAGGGTGGAGGGTGGGGGATGGAGGGTGGAGGGTGGAGGATGGAGGGTGGAGGGTGGAGGGTGGGGTATGGAGGATGGAGGATGGAGGGTGGGGGATGGAGGATGGAGGGTGGAGGGTGGAGGGTGGAGGGTGGAGGGTGGGGGATGGAGGATGGAGGGTGGAGGGTGGGGATGGAGGATGGAGGATGGAGGGTGGGGGATGGAGGATGGAGGGTGGAGGGTGGGGATGGAGGATGGAGGATGGAGGGTGGGGGATGGAGGATGGAGGATGGAGGGTGGGGGATGGAGGATGGAGGGTGGAGGGTGGGGGATGGAGGATGGAGGGTGGGGATGGAGGGTGGGGGATGGAGGATGGAGGGTGGGGGATGGAGGATGGAGGGTGGAGGATGGAGGGTGGGGGATGGAGGGTGGGGGATGGAGGGTGGAGGATGGAGGGTGGGGGATGGAGGGTGGAGGGTGGAGGGTGGAGGATGGAGGATGGAGGGTGGAGGGTGGAGGGTGGGGGATGGAGGGTGGGGATGGAGGATGGAGGGTGGAGGATGGAGGGTGGAGGGTGGAGGGTGGGGGGATGGAGGGTGGGGGATGGAGGGTGGAGGATGGAGGATGGAGGGTGGAGGGTGGGGGATGGAGGGTGGGGGATGGAGGATGGAGGGTGGAGGATGGAGGATGGGGGATGGAGGGTGGGGGATGGAGGGTGGGGGATGGAGGATGGAGGGTGGAGGATGGAGGGTGGGGGATGGAGGGTGGG
>JABVMC010000138.1:17500-29359 GCA_013358685.1 Antennarius maculatus | reverse complement strand
GACCCGACTGCAGCGGCACCGCCAGAACCATTGGCCCGGATTCGGAGTCGTTTACATGTGGCAGCCAATCAGGAAGGTCCATCTGAAGATTCATCGTCTTGTCCTCCAGGGGGTTAACTCAAGTCTCACAAAGATGAGCTTCAGTCCAGAACCTGGAGCAGGAAGCCCAGGGATCCACTGGAGAACCAGAACCTGGAGCAGGAAGCCCAGGGATCCACTGGAGAACCCAGCAGGAAGTGAGGAAAAGTCCAGTTTCAGATCTTACATTTGTGTTTTAATGGAACATCAGATGTTTAACATGAAGGACTGCCAGCGCTGGACTGGATGTGGTAACCATGGCAACACCTCCAGTGTGTTTTCCTGCAGTGTGCAGGGCTAGAGGACGTAGATCTGGAAATGCTAATATTCAACCAGAGACGGCGAGCAGCCCTGAAGTGCCCCCCCCCCCCCCGACGAGCCGACAGGCTGAGGTGAGGATGAAGCTTCAGGGTGGGGGGGTCTAAGTGGTTTGGAGCTGGACTTACCCCCGACCCAAGGGCTCTGAAGAGAGGTTGTCATGACGTCTCAGCTAAAATTTAGACGACTTAAGACACCAACATGTTTGATTCGATACCTGAGGCTCCGCCCAGATTTCTGGTCCCAATCCAGAGCCGGTCTGGACTCCCAGGGGCCTCAGGGGGTTCACGTGAGACCAGGATGAGCCGGTCTGGACTCCCAGGGGCCTCAGGGGGTTCACGTGAGACCAGGATGAGCCGGTCTGGACTCCCAGGGGCCTCAGGGGGTTCACGTGAGACCAGGATGAGCCGGTCTGGACTCCCAGGGGCCTCAGTTCACCTGCCTGGAGATGGTTTTTCATGAGACGCCCTGGAAGGAGGGGCCGTGTCCCGTTGACTGCCCCCCCCACCTCACTCAGTCAGTCAGTTTAAGGCTGTAAGGACGGGTCCAGAGCGGCAGACATGGATCCACCAGGTGACCAAACATTGGGCTCTGGCAGCGATTCAGGAAGAACAATTCCATTTAAAGTCTCCCATTAGCTGCAGGACTGGGTGTTAAGCAGCCCCCAGAGACCAGCAGCAGATGAAGGAGCAGTGGCTTGAATATGTGGGTCAGCCGGCTCTCATGTGGGTCTCAGTTTGAGCAGCAACGCCTCTTTTGCTCCATCACCGCTGCACTTTTCTTACTTTCAAAATAAAATATTTGCACTGTGGCGCGTGGAGGTGAAGCCGCTTACAATCGCTGGTGCTGCGTTCTGTAATGCGGACCAGAGACCATCATAACCCCATTTGGGTCCGGCTGGGCTTCTTTCATCCCCCCCCTTGGGTCACATAAATCAGGTGGCATCACCAAATATTGACCATAATGGTGACAAACGTGGTGTGCTTCGTCCAACAGCTTCCAGCTGGTTCATTACTGGAATTCATTACATGTGCAGGACGGACTGGGAACACTGGCAGAGCTGAAGGCACCAATTTACTGTTAACAATATGCACCCCCCCAATCCCTCGCAGTGGACCTCATCAGTGGAACGGATGTTTTGGGTTCGGACCCACAAATCTTTGACCAGGCCGCTCCGTTTACCAGACCCAGGTTGTTGAAGTGGCTTCGCTGTGGAGTTCAGACGGAGCTGAAGCTCTGGGTTTCATCCTGAAGTCTGCAGCAGGTGCTGCCAGGAAATAATCGCTTCCAGGACTTCAGCACGTCGGCTTTCATTATCACAACCTCCAGTCGGTGTGATCCTGCAGAGTCTGGGGCCGGATCACACAAGCAGGCGACACGCGACACCCTGAACCGCAGCGCTGCCCTACATACAGGGGTATTTTAAGAGCCCCACATGGGCTCTTTGCCCTTCTGAAGTTCAGCCTCCTTCCCTCCAAGCATCAGGAAGAGTGTCAGGAGAGGAAGGAGACCATTGTTACACCGCCCCATTGTTCCAGGAAGTCACAGCGTCCAGGGACAAACACTGTAACTAGACTGTACCTGTCAATGTTAAAAACACTGTAAATAGACTGGACCCGTCCATGTTCATACAGTGTGCCCTCGTTCCTCATGGTTAATGCCTTCCAGGAAAAACCCACGAATAACAAATTCCGCGATAGAATGACAAACTATTTATCTTATTATTTACGGTAATTTTACCGTTTGTGAACCCCCCCGTACTCATATTAAACCACCTTCTATCTGTATTACCTTTAAAACACTCGGATAGACTGTTTAAAGCACTTTTGTGTCTCATGGAAGTCAGAGACTCACGGAACGTAGTGCACTTCAGGATGCTGTCAGCCAATAGAATGCGAGTACGGTATCATGTGACTGCCTACCAAAATCCACGATGAGGTAAAGTCACGAGTGTTGATGCGCGAGGGTGGACTATACACAGTAAATAGACTGTACCTGTCAATGTTCTTCTTCTCCTTTGGGCTTTTCCCTTCAGGGGTCTCCACAGCGAATCAATTGCCTCCATCTAACCCTGTCCTTCTGCATCCTCTTCTCTCACACCAACTACCTTCATGTCCTCTTTCACTACATCCATAAACCTCCTCTTTGGTCTTCCTCTAGGCCTCCTGCCTGGCAGTTCAAAACTCAGCATCCTTCTACCAATATATTCACTATCTCTCCTCTGGACATGTCCAAACCATCTCAGTCTGGCCTCTCTGACTTTATCTCCAAAACCTCTAACATGTGCTGTCCCTCTGATGTACTCATTCCTGATCCTATCCTTCCTGGTCACTCCCAGAGAGAACCTCAGCATCTTCATCTCTGCTACCTCCAGCTCTGTCTCCTGTCTTTTCCTCAGTGACACTGTCTCTAGACCAAACAACATCGCTGGTCTCACCACAGTTTTGGACACCTTTCCTTTCATTTTAGCTGAAACTCTTCTATCACACATCACACCTGACACTTTCCTCCACCCAGACAGGTACACAGACTGTACCCAGTAGAAACACACTGTAAATAGACTGTACCCAGTGGAAACACACTAAATTTCCTGCTGACCTTCAGGGAGTCCCTGGTTTTTCTTAAGACACCAACATGTTTGATTCAATACCTGAAGCTCCGCCCAAATTTCTGGTCCCAATCCAGAGCCGGTCTGGACTCCCAGGGGCCTCAGGGGGTTCACGTGAGACCAGGACGAGCTGGTCTGGTTGTGATAATAAAAGCTGACTTTCAGGGAGTCTCTGGTTCTCCTGCTGACCTACAGAGTCTCTGGTCCCCCAATGCTGACCTTCAGAGTCTCTGGTTCTCCTGCTGACCTTCAGAGTCTCTGGTCCCCCAATGCTGACCTTCAGAGTCTCTGGTTCTCCTGCTGCCCTTCAGGGAGTCTCTGGTTCTCCTGCTGCCCTTCAGGGAGTCTCTGGTTCTCCTGCTGACCTTCAGGGAGTCTCTGGTTCTCCTGCTGACCTTCAGGGAGTCTCTGGTTCTCCTGCTGACCTTCAGGGAGTCGCTGGGCGAGGATAACGGCAGCTTTGTGTGATGTTCCTTCTGACGTACGGAGAAGACATCAGATAAATCTGTGCTTATCCTCGTCACCATTCAGACTCCATGAGGTTCTGATGAAGAGGCGGTCCTTTCATCTCTGGTCTCATATCTGGAATCAACATGGAACAGATGTCTGTGTTGGAGGGCGAGGCTCAGTTTCAGTCGTCCTGGAAGGAAAGGGCGCCGCCCATCTGCCAGCTTCCTGGCGTCTCATTGGACAGATCTGTGTCCGAGAGTTGTTGTTACACTTCCTGTTTGAGATCTGACCTTATATGGTCGTCTGCATACATAATGTGGACCAATCAGATGTGACGGACTGAGCATAAAGAAATGAGAAGCCATCCTGTTTCCTGTTGTTATTCACTTACCAGCTGAAGGGGCGTGGCCTGTGAGGTACTTCCTGTCGCCTAAACGCACCTGTTCTTCTCCCAACAGGAAACCATCACCATGACTACCAGCACAGTCACCTGGACCTGACGGCACTCACCCCCCAGCTGGGTAAGAACCCATTAAGGTCCTGAATGGGGGGGGGGGGCGTTTCAATGTCAGAGGATGTGGTTTCCATGGTGACCTAAGGCGCTGGGACGCCACTTGGAGGGGCTGTTCAGGTCCGGTCTGCCACCCCCTTGAGGCGGAGCCTGAACTTGTCCCTCAAGGCAGGGTTTGCCTCAAGGGGGTGGGGTCTGTCTCACACTTCATGTAATCATTGGTTGGTATTGATCCCTTCTTTCTCGCCTGGATTTGTTAGCCCACAGACAAATGAGACACAGACACACACACATACACACACACACACACACACACACACACACACACACATACACACACACACACACACACACACACACACACACACAGACACACACAGACATACACACACACAGACACACACAGACACACACACACATACAGACACACACACACACACACACACACACACACACACATTCCGGCTCAGTGAACGTCTCACCTCCACACCATATGGTCGTTGGTGTTGTGTGTCCCTGTCCTCCTTGCTGCAGCAGTCGCCCCGTCCTATTTTTAAATCCATACAGAGTTGCCCCCCCCCCGGCCCGCTGCCCCCCCACATGTACCACTGGGGCTGCAGAGGCTTCTGTGTCGCTGAAGCTGAAGGGCTGAAGCTGCTTTCTCACAGTGTCTGAACCAGATCAGTGATCAGGGTCAAAGGTCATGGGTTAGGGATAGGGGTCAGGTTCAGGGTTAGGGTCAGAGGTCAGGGGTTAGGATCAGGGTTAAGGTTGGGGTAAAGGTCAGAGGTCAGGGTTTAAGATCAGGGTTAGGGGTTACTGTCTGTCAGTCCATCACCCCGTCTCCCCCCAGAAGGCCTACCTGTGTATACTGCTGACTGCCCCCCCTTGTCCCCCTGCAGAGCGGCCCCCCCGGGTGAACAACATCCTGACCTCGGCCACGGAGCCCTACGACCTGAACCTGTCCCGGTCCTTCCAGAACCTCAGCCACTTGCCGCCCTACAAGCCCCCCCACAAGACAGACCTGGGTAAATACCCCCCATGGATGACATGGGATGATCACCCTCGCACCAATGGGGGCTGTGAATGATGACATTACGTTCACCCCTCCAGTGGGGTCTGGGTTCACCTTCATCATCACCAAGCTTGTGACTTATTGGCCTTCCCCTTCCTCATGGCTCCGCCCTCTCATTCTCACCTGCTGAACTTTGTTGTTCTTCCTGTTTATTGGTTGGTCTTTGATCTGGGGGGTCCGATCAGATTGATGTTCACACTCAGAGAATCAGACGCATCAGAACCCGTTGAGGAATCCCCTGGGGAACCCGCTGGAGAACCTGTTTAGGTCCTCCATCCTAGTCTAGGTCCTGTATCCTAGTCTAGGTCCTCCATCCTAGTCTAGGTCCTCCATCCTAGTTTAGGTCCTGTATCCTAGTCTAGGTCCTGTATCCTAGTCTAGGTCCTGTATCCTAGACTAGGTCCTCCATCCTAGTCTAGGTCCTCCATCCTAGTCTAGGTCCTGTATCCTAGTCTAGGTCCTGTATCCTAGTATAGGTCCTCCATCCTAGTCTAGGTCCTCCATCCTAGTCTAGGTCCTTTATCCTAGTCTAGGTCCTGTATCCTAGTCTAGGTCCTGTATCCTAGTCTAGGTCCTCCATCCTAGTCTAGGTCCTCCATCCTAGTCTAGGTCCTGTATCCTAGTCTAGGTCCTGTATCCTAGTCTAGGTCCTCCATCCTAGTCTCGGTCCTCCATCCTAGTCTCGGTCCTGTATCCTAGTCTAGGTCCTCCATCCTAGTCTAGGTCCTGTATCCTAGTCTAGGTCCTTCATCCTAGTCTAGGTCCTCCATCCTAGTCTAGGTCCTGTATCCTAGTCTAGGTCCTGTATCCTAGTCTAGGTCCTGTATCCTAGTCTAGGTCCTCCATCCTAGTCTAGGTCCTGTATCCTAGTCTAGGTCCTGTATCCAAGTCTAGGTCCTGTATCCTAGTCTAGGTCCTCCATCCTAGTCTAGGTCCTGTATCCTAGTCTAGGTCCTGTATCCTCGTCTAGGTCCTCCATCCTAGTCTAGGTCCTGTATCCTAGTCTAGGTCCTGTATCCTAGTCTAGGTCCTCTATCCTAGTCTAGGTCCTGTATCCTAGTCGAGGTCCTCCATCCTAGTCTAGGTCCTCCATCCTAGTCTAGGTCCTCCATCCTAGTCTAGGTCCTGTATCCTAGTCTAGGTCCTCCATCCTAGTCTAGGTCCTGTATCCTAGTCTAGGTCCTGTATCCAAGTCTAGGTCCTGTATCCTAGTCTAGGTCCTCCATCCTAGTCTAGGTCCTGTATCCTAGTCTAGGTCCTGTATCCTAGTCTAGGTCCTCCATCCTAGTCTAGGTCCTCCATCCTAGTCTAGGTCCTGTATCCTAGTCTAGGTCCTCCATCCTAGTCTAGGTCCTGTATCCTAGTCTAGGTCCTCCATCCTAGTCTAGGTCCTGCATCCTAGTCTAGGTCCTGTATCCTAGTCTAGGTCCTGTATCCTAGTCTAGGTCCTGTATCCTAGTCTAGGTCCTCCATCCTAGTCTAGGTCCTGTATCCTAGTCTAGGTCCTGTATCCAAGTCTAGGTCCTGTATCCTAGTCTAGGTCCTCCATCCTAGTCTAGGTCCTGTATCCTAGTCTAGGTCCTGTATCCTCGTCTAGGTCCTCCATCCTAGTCTAGGTCCTGTATCCTAGTCTAGGTCCTGTATCCTAGTCTAGGTCCTCCATCCTAGTCTAGGTCCTGTATCCTAGTCTAGGTCCTGTATCCAAGTCTAGGTCCTGTATCCTAGTCTAGGTCCTCCATCCTAGTCTAGGTCCTCAATCCTAGTCTAGGTCCTGTATCCTAGTCGAGGTCCTCCATCCTAGTCTAGGTCCTCCATCCTAGTCTAGGTCCTCCATCCTAGTCTAGGTCCTGTATCCTAGTCTAGGTCCTGTATCCTAGTCTAGGTCCTGTATCCTAGTCGAGGTCCTCCATCCTAGTCTAGGTCCTCCATCCTAGTCTAGGTCCTCCATCCTAGTCTAGGTCCTGTATCCTAGTCTAGGTCCTCCATCCTAGTCTAGGTCCTGTATCCTAGTCTAGGTCCTGTATCCTCGTCTAGGTCCTCCATCCTAGTCTAGGTCCTGTATCCTAGTCTAGGTCCTGTATCCTAGTCTAGGTCCTGTATCCTAGTCTCGGTCCTGTATCCTAGTCTAGGTCCTCCATCCTAGTCTAGGTCCTGTATCCTAGTCTAGGTCCTGTATCCTAGTCTAGGTCCTGTATCCTAGTCTCGGTCCTGTATCCTAGTCTAGGTCCTCCATCCTAGTCTAGGTCCTGTATCCTAGTCTAGGTCCTCCATCCTAGTCTAGGTCCTCCATCCTAGTCTAGGTCCTGTATCCTAGTCTAGGTCCTGTATCCTAGTCTAGGTCCTCCATCCTAGTCTAGGTCCTGTATCCTAGTCTAGGTCCTGTATCCAAGTCTAGGTCCTGTATCCTAGTCTAGGTCCTCCATCCTAGTCTAGGTCCTGTATCCTAGTCTAGGTCCTGTATCCTCGTCTAGGTCCTCCATCCTAGTCTAGGTCCTGTATCCTAGTCTAGGTCCTGTATCCTAGTCTAGGTCCTCCATCCTAGTCTAGGTCCTGTATCCTAGTCGAGGTCCTCCATCCTAGTCTAGGTCCTCCATCCTAGTCTAGGTCCTCCATCCTAGTCTAGGTCCTGTATCCTAGTCTAGGTCCTGTATCCTAGTCTAGGTCCTGTATCCTAGTCGAGGTCCTCCATCCTAGTCTAGGTCCTCAATCCTAGTCTAGGTCCTCAATCCTAGTCTAGGTCCTGTATCCTAGTCTAGGTCCTCCATCCTAGTCTAGGTCCTGTATCCTAGTCTAGGTCCTGTATCCTCGTCTAGGTCCTCCATCCTAGTCTAGGTCCTGTTTCCTAGTCTAGGTCCTGTATCCTAGTCTAGGTCCTGTATCCTAGTCTAGGTCCTGTATCCTCGTCTAGGTCCTCCATCCTAGTCTAGGTCCTGTATCCTAGTCTAGGTCCTGTATCCTAGTCTAGGTCCTGTATCGTAGTCTAGGTCCAGACTGTTGAAGCGATCAAACTGTCCTGTCGTCTGTTTCAGGTGAGGCGGACCTGGATGGGTTCTACACCAGGAAGCATCATCATCCCGACTTTGGGGGTGGGGGGCCGACTCACCTGATGAAGCTGAGTGCGGACCCCCAGCAGCAGCGGCAGCGCCCCCGCCGGGTCCAGAGGGCTCTGTCCCAGGACCACGTCCTGTCCCCGCCACGGACGCCGCGGCGTGGCGACTACGGCTTGTCGTCTTACGGCGGAATGGCGGCGAACGCGTACGGCAGCAGCCGCCACCTCTCCGACGAGCAGCTCCTGTCGGCGGACCGCCTCCACTCCCAGGATCCTTTGCTGTTGTCTCCGTCAATGAGGCGTGATAAGTTTCGTGAGAAGGCGATGGCCCGGGCAATGTCTCACGCCGACATGCTACTGCCCCTCACGCCCGTCAGGGACCGCCGGATGACCAAGATGCACTCGCAGCCCGGCGCCGCTAGTGAGGCGTTCAACACGCTAACGGTCAACCACCCGGCGACGGCGTCCAAGAGGCAGGCGTTTGCGTCCCGACGGACTCACACAGTGGACCACCTGCAGTACCTCCCCGGCCCCCACCACGCCTACCGCACCGCCAGCAAGAACGAGGTCACTGTGTGAGGGCGGGGCCAGGGCGGGACCTCCAGACGCCGGGCGTCAGCTCACACCACCCCTTCAAGGCCAATGGGATTTTTTAAACTGAACAGAAGGGATTTTGTCGACTGTATGAACATATAAATTTATTTCCAGCCCTTCTAGATTCTCCTGGACAGACAAACGCCCCGCCGGAGCCGCTCCAACACTTCAAGTGGGTTAAAAGTGGGTTAAAAGTAGGTTTAAAAGTGGGTTTAAAAGTGGGTTAAAAGTAGGTTTAAAAGTGGGTTTAAAAGTGGGTTAAAAGTAGGTTTAAAAGTGGATTAAAAGTGGGTTGAAAGTGGTATAAAAGTGTGTTAAAAGTGGGTTGAAAGTGGTATAAAAGTGGGTTTAAAAGTGGGTTTAAAGTGGGTTGAAAGTGGTATAAAAGTATGTTAAAAGTGGATTAAAAGTGGGTTGAAAGTGGTATAAAAGTGTGTTAAAAGTGGATTAAAAGTGTGTTAAAAGTGGGTTGAAAGTGGTATAAAAGTGGGTTTAAAAGTGGGTTTAAAGTGGGTTGAAAGTGGTATAAAAGTGTGTTAAAAGTGGATTAAAAGTGGGTTGAAAGTGGTATAGAAGTGTGTTAAAAGTGGGTTGAAAGTGGTATAAAAGTGGGTTTAAAAGTGGGTTTAAAAGTGGGTTTAAAGTGGGTTTAAAAGTGGGTTAACAGTGGGTTTAAAGTGTATTTAAAAGTGGGTTAAAAGTGGGTTTAAAAGTGGGTTTAAAAGTGGGTTAACAGTGGGTTTAAAGTGGGTTTAAAAGTGGGTTTAAAGTGGGTTTAAAAGTGGGTTAACAGTGGGTTTAAAAGTGGGTTTAAAGTGGGTTTAAACGTGGGTTTAAAGTGGGTTAAAAGTGGGTTGAAAGTGGGCTTAAAAGCAGAATTCCTGAATTCCCTTTTTGTACGGATGGTTTTACGTTTTTCTCGTGAACGGACAGGAAACATCGACTGGTTCTGTTCCTGCAAAAGACGACTGTTCATAGACTATGCAAACAGGAAGCGCTAACCTGTTAGCATTATGTTTTCTTTTCCTGATGGATTCCCACTGAATAATTTCAGTTTTAGATTAGACAGAGACTCCATGTTGATGTGACATCCACCGGTGTCTGTGAATACGTTGATGCTATGCTAATGTGCTAACGGGGACGATTTCCTTTTTAGGTTTGTCATAGCAGGGATTAGGTACGATTAGGTGAACGTTGAATTAGTTTAACACTTTGTTCACATGTTGATCATGCTCCGCCCCCTGCCATGCCGGGCTGCTGATTGGCTGGCTGCTTCCATCCCAGCGCACCAGGTGGTCTGAGTGTTTGCTGAGGAGCAGAGATGGATCGTTCTGTTCCTCCAGGTCATGATGACTGAAACAAGAAGGTTCCAATCAGTAATCAATGCCTGATCGTAGGGAATCAACCGACTGACCAATCACGCGTCCTCATTTTGACCCTGTGATGTACCAGCAGTAGAACCGTGACCGATACCTTAGAACCACTGGATCCAGTCAAGGGAGGAGCAAACCTCTAAACAGAGGTCACATGGCCTACAGTGGTCACATGACCTAGATTAGTTTTGTTTGGGGTGAGACTGGAGGATCCCAGCACTGCAGACACAAACCAGGACTCAGGAGTCCAGAAGATTCCAGTGTTCGGTTCAAAATGTCAACGCCTCACTGAACCCAGTGAGTGATCCACTGTCACTGGTTCCAGAAGATCCACCTGTTAACCACTGGTTCTAACTGTTAGTCACTGGGTTCACTGGTTAATCACTGGATCCACAGTGAAACATCCTGCTGGTTGACAGTCAGTACGTGTCTCGAGTCTCTAAGACCGACTCGCTGCTGAGTCCAAACCGCTGGAGTCGATCCAGCTGGAGTTTGAACAGAAGACCGGGATGTGAACCCGTAACAGACTGCTGACGGATTTCTGTTCATCTGATCCTCCTTCCACGTCAAGAATGATGATGTCATTCCGGAACCCCGCCTCCCGTGCTCACTCGCGTTCCTGTCGTGTTGATGTCCTCGTGTAAGTGTGTCCTCTGAACCGCGGGGCTTTGATGTCCTCGTGTAGGTGTGTCCTCTGAACCACGAGCCTTTGATGTCCTCGTGTAGTTGAGTTCTCTGAACTGTGGGGCTTTGATGTCATCATGTAGGTGTGTCCTCTGAACTGTGGGGCTTTGATGTCATCATGTAGGTGTGTCCTCTGAACTGCGGGGCTTTGATGTCATCATGTAGGCGCGTCCTGTGAGCCGCGGGGCTTTGATGTCCTCATGTAGGCGCGTCCTGTGAGCCGCGGGGCTTTGATGTCCTCATGTAGGCGCGTCCTGTGAGCCGCGGGGCTTTGATGTCCTCATGTAGGCGCGTCCTGTGAGCCGCGGGGCTTTGATGTCCTCATGTAGGCGCGTCCTGTGAGCCGCGGGGCTTTGATGTCCTCATGTAGGCGCGTCCTGTGAGCCGCGGGGCTTTGATGTCCTCATGTAGGTGTGTCCTGTGAGCCGCGGGGCTTTGATGTCCTCATGTAGGCGCGTCCTGTGAGCCGCGGGGCTTTGATGTCATCATGTAGGCGCGTCCTGTGAGCCGCGGGGCTTTGATGTCCTCATGTAGGCGCGTCCTGTGAGCCGCGGGGCTTTGATGTCATCATGTAGGCGCGTCCTGTGAGCCGCGGGGCTTTGATGTCCTCATGTAGGCGCGTCCTGTGAGCCGCGGGGCTTTGATGTCATCATGTAGGCGCGTCCTGTGAGCCGCGGGGCTTTGATGTCATCATGTAGGCGCGTCCTGTGAGCCGCGGGGCTTTGATGTCCTCATGTAGGCGCGTCCTGTGAGCCGCGGGGCTTTGATGTCGAGGTTTTGTGTGGAGCACAGGCACCAAACTAAAGGCTTGAAAAAACCCATCCTGACTCTTCTGGTTCTTTGGTGTTTTCCTGCAGCCGGTGGACAACGTCAGGTGTACTAAACATTCCTGCAGCTCGAGTTAGCATGCATGCTAGCCTAAGGAGAGCTAACCCTGTCATGCTACGCTAATACAATCACACAGGCGACAGCAGTGACCCAGAACAGGTCCCGGTTCTGGAATCTGACCCAGTTTCGTGAGGCCAGACCTGATTTCCCCAGCAGCGTGTCCCACTTACTGCTGGCGCGTTAAAATAGCAGTGCCGTTAGCTCCTCCCCCTCCACAGTCCCTGTGGGACG
>JABVMC010000138.1:0-15000 GCA_013358685.1 Antennarius maculatus | reverse complement strand
TCTGGTTTGATCGCTGGTTTCATCGTCTGGTTTGATCGCTGGTTTGATCGTCTGGTTTGATCGCTGGTTTGATCGTCTGGTTTGATCGCTGGTTTGATCGTCTGGTTTGATCGTCTGGTTTGATCGTCTGGTTTGATCGCTGGTTTCATCGTCTGGTTTGATCGCTGGTTTGATCGTCTGGTTTGATCGTCTGGTTTGATCGCTGGTTTGATCGTCTGGTTTGATCGCTGGTTTGATCGTCTGGTTTGATCGTCTGGTTTGATCGTCTGGTTTGATCGCTGGTTTCATCGTCTGGTTTGATCGCTGGTTTCATCGTCTGGTTTGATCGTCTGGTTTGATCGTCTGGTTTGATCGCTGGTTTGATCGTCTGGTTTGATCGTCTGGTCTCTGGGGGAGGGCGTGTCCCGGCTGACTTCCTGTTTTCTACCCGTGGTGGTTTGAGTCCTGACTGTGACTGTCCCCCCCCCACAGACGCCATGCCGGACAGCCCCGAGAACATCCCCCTGGGGGAGTGCACCCTGTCCCAGTCGCGGGACCAGCTGACGCCCCCCAGCCGGACGGAGAGCACCGTGTTCAGCCTGTCCCGCAGCGAGTCGCTGTGGGCGGAGCCCAGCGGCACCTGCGAGGTATTCTGGTTCCCCGCCCACCTGATGTCCACCGGGGGGGGCTTCCTGGCGAGCGGCCTGGTCATCAGTGGGCTGTACTTTGCCGGACACTGCCGGCGCGTCACCACCATCCTGGGCCCGGCGCTGCTCTCCATTGGCCTGATGGTGTTTGTGGTGGGCGTGGTCCTCATCCCCATCACCAGGGACAACCGCAGGAGGTCCGGCACCAAGAAGCCCCCCAGCTACTACCGGCCCCCCACTTTCAACCTGTGAGGGGGGTGATGGACTGGACCGTTTGTCCCCGGCTGAACCCGGAGCTCTGAGTGACGACGCGAGGACGACGACACCGTTATTCACACAAAACACTCCGAATATTAATGAGGGAGGGGGACTTCCTGCCGCGGCGCCGGACCAGATGAATGCTTCTGCCTGAGCTTCTGCTTCACTTCCTGCATCCACCTGGAGGACGCTGGGAAACCCCAGGTCCTCGTCTGACTGCGATTCAAATATCACTAACCTTTATTGACCACCGACAGCAGGGGGGCCACGTCCTGTTTGGATCAGAGCTGTCACAGTCCCTGCCTCTCATGCCCCTCCTGTCACACTGCTGCAGTATATTTCCACTCTCCCTCCCTCTGCTCCACTCTACCTGCCGGCCACGCCTACTGCACCAGCCCACTCTGCTCACCTGCTGCAGATCACTGCAATCAGGCCTGCATATAGTCTCTCCAGCACCTTCACTCCTTGCCAGATTGTTCTTCAGCGTCATGCGAGACTTTCCAGCGTTCATTTCCTGTCTGATCTCCCGGTGTCGACTCTGCCTGTCCCTGACCTGCCATCCTCGTCTGTCTCCCGGTAAACTCACCTGCCTTCTGTCCCTGACCTCGTGCTCTGCCTCAGCGTCTCTGGTATCTGTCTGCTCGTCTGGTTTTGACTCCTCCGCCTGGCCTCGTCTCCTCTCCTGCCCGCTCCCCAACGGTGCCTCAGTCTTCTCTGACTGCTCACCTGGCTACGACCCCCCCCGCCTGTCTACGACCTCTCTTCAGCTTACTCCTCATCGGCCTCACGGCACGCACAGCCGGCTCTCCAGAACACAGAGCATCCTGCTCATCTTCCTGCTAAGAATAAAAGTCATTACCGACTGTTCCTGTGCGCCTGTGTACTGCATTTGGGTCCAAACAACACCCGTTTCAAGAGCGGCTTCACGGGTCAGTTGGGGGCTGCCGTTTGATTGGCTCGTTTGCCTTTAAGTTATATTTTATTAATAACGACAATAACACTCATCTGTGTGCAGACACTGATCACTTTAGTGATTTCTCACAATAATTATCAACTGACAAGATGGGAACAGATATCAATATTCAGGTAATCAGAGATCAATATTCAGGTAATCAGAGATCAATATTCAGCACTTTGTTCATCTCAGTCATTAAATTTTCTGTTAAATTTTCAGATGATCACTTACATCACAAATTTTCCCATTTTCACTATGTTTCACCTCTTCTTCTTCTTCTCCTTTGGGCTTTTCCCTTCAGGGGTCGCCACATCCAATCAGTGTCCTCCATCTAACCCTGTCCTTTGCATCCTCTTCTCTCACACCAACTACCTTCATGTCCTCTTTCACTACATCCATAAACCTCCTCTTTGGTCTTCCTCTAGGCCTCCTGCCTGGCAGTTCAAAACTCAGCATCCTTCTACCAATATATTCACTATCTCTCCTCTGGACATGTCCAAACCATCTCAGTCTGGCCTCTCTGACTTTATCTCCAAAACCTCTAACATGTGCTGTCCCTCTGATGTACTCATTCCTGATCCTATCCTTCCTGGTCACTCCCAGAGAGAACCTCAGCATCTTCATCTCTGCTACCTCCAGCTCTGCCTCCTGTCTTTTCCTCAGTGACACTGTCTCTAGACCAAACAACATCGCTGGTCTCACCACAGTTTTGGACACCTTTCATTTTAGCTGAAACTCTTCTATCAGACATCACACCTGACACTTTTCTCCACCCGTTCCATCCTGCCTGGACACGCTTCTTCACCTCTTTTCCACACTCTCCATTGCTCTGGACTGTTGACCCTAAGTACTTCAAATCCTCCACCTTCTTGATCTCTTCTCCCTGTAACCTCACTCTTCCACTTGGGTCCCTCTCATTCACACACATGTACTCTGTCTTACTGCGGCTAACCTTCATTCCTCTCCTTTCCAGGACAAACCTCCACCTCTCTAGCTTCTCCTCCACCTGTTCCCTGCTCTCACTGCAGATCACAATGTCATCTGCAAACATCATAGTCCATGGAGATTCCTGTCTAACCTCGTCTGTCAGCCTGTCCATCACCATAGCGAACAAGAAGGGGCTCAGAGCTGATCCCTGATGCAGTCCCACCTCCACCTTGAACTCCTCTGTCACACCTACAGCACACCTCACCACTGTCTTACAGTCCTCATACATGTCCTGCACCGCTCTAACATACTTCTCTGCCACTCCAGACTTCCTCATACAATACCACAGTTCCTCTCTGGGCACCCTGTCATAAGCTTTCTCCAGATCTACAAAAACACGATGCAGCTCCCTCTGGCCTTCTCTGTACTTCTCTATCAACATCCTCAAAGCAAATACTGCATCTGTAGTACTCTTTTTTGGCATGAAACCATACTGCTGCTCACAAATGCTCACTTCTGCCCTTAGTCTAGCTTCCACTACTCTTTCCCATAACTTCATTGTATGGCTCATCAGCTTTATTCCTCTGTAGTTGCCACAACTCTGCACATCTCCCTTGTTCTTAAAAATGGGCACCAGCACACTTCTCCTCCACTCCTCAGGCATCTTCTCACTATCTAAGATCCTATTGAACAACCCAGTCAGAAACTCTACTGTCACCTCTCCTAGACACTTCCAAACCTCTACAGGTATATCATCAGGACCGACGGCCTTTCCACTCTTCATCCTCTTCAATGCTCTCCTCACTTCATCCTGGCTAATCTTTGCTACATCCTGGTCCACAACAGTCACCTCTTCTAGTCTTTGTTCTCTTTCATTTTCCACGTTCATCAACTCTTCAAAGTACTCTTTCCATCTTCCCATCACACTGCTGGCACCTGTCAATAGACTTCCATTCCTATCCTTAATCACCCTAACCTGCTGCACGTCCTTCCCATCTCTATCTCTCTGTCTTGCCAACCTGTATAGATCAGTCTCTCCCTCCTTACTGTCCAACCTAGCATACAAGTCATCATAAGCTTCTTGTTTGGCCTTTGCTACCTCTACCTTCACCTTACGCTGCATCTCCCTGTACTCCTGTCTACTCTCCTCAGTCCTCTCAGTGTCCCACTTCTTCT
Organism: Antennarius maculatus; assembly: GCA_013358685.1. Classification (NCBI taxonomy): domain Eukaryota; kingdom Metazoa; phylum Chordata; class Actinopteri; order Lophiiformes; family Antennariidae; genus Antennarius; species Antennarius maculatus. Next base: position 11,058 of record JABVMC010000138.1, on the reverse strand, counting down.
TAGCTAACCTCTTTCTCTGTATACACTCCTGTACCTCCTCATTCCACTACCAAGTCTCCTTATCTACTTTCCTTCCAGATGACACACCAAATACTCTCCTACCTGTCTCCCTGATCACATTAGCTGTAGTTGTCCAGTCATCTGGAAGCACCTCCTGACCACCCAGAGCCTGTCTGAACTCCTTCCTAAAGGTCATGCAATACCCTTCCTTTTTTATCTTCCACCATTTCGTCCTCTGCTCTGCCTTTGCCCTCTTCATCTTCCTCACCACCAGAGTCATCCTACACACCACCATCCTATGCTGTTTGGCTACACTCTCACCTACCACTACCTTACAGTCACTGATCTCCTTCAGGTTACACCGTCTACACAAGATGTAGTCTACCTGTGTGCTCCTACCACCACTCTTATAGGTCACCCTATGTTCCTGCCTCTTCTGGAAGAAAGTATTCACTACAGCCATTTCCATCCTTTTTGCAAAGTCAACTACCATCTGTCCTTCTGCGTTCCTCTCCTGGATACCAAACCTGCCCATCACTTCCTCATCACCTCTGTTACCTGTACCAACATGTCCATTGAAGTCTGCACCAATGACAACTCTCTCACTTCTAGGTATGCTCTGCATCACTTCATCAAAGTCCAACCAGAATTTCTCCTCCTCCAGCTCACATCCTACCTGTGGAGCATACCCACTAACAACATTGAACATCACACCTTCTATTTCTAGCTTCAGACTCATCACTCTATCTGACACTCTTTTTACCTCCAGGACATTCCTAACAAACTCCTCCTTCAAGATAACTCCTACTCCATTTCTCTTTCTATCTACACCATGATAGAACAACTTGAACCCTGCTGCTAAACTTCTAGCCTTGCTACCTTTCCACCTGGTCTCCTGGACACACAGTATGTCTACCTTCCTCCTCTGCATCATGTCGACCAGCTCTCTACCTTTTCCTGTCATAGTTCCAACATTCAACGTCCCTACTCTTAGTCCTATACTCTTGGCGTTCCTCTTCTCTTTCTTTGTGCGAACGCACTTTCCTCCTCTCCTTCTTCGACCAACAGTAATCCAATTTCCACCGGCGCCCTGTAGGTCAACAGCGCCGATGGCGGTCGTTGTTAACCCGGGCCTTGACCGATCCGGTATGGAAGTCATAGGTTTGATTCGCATCTTTGATTTGGCAAAAGTTTTACGCCGGATGCCCTTCCTGACGCAACCCTCTGTATTTATCCGGGCTTGGGACCGGCACACTTTCACTATGTTTCACCATGTTTATCAATTATGTCATGTTTAAGAAAAAATAAGAAATAAATCTTGTGACATTTTGAACTAACGACCGAATCTGCTGCATTTCTCACACAATGATCACGGCGACACGTCACCAACACACGTTTAAACTGAACACAATTCTTCGCCACGGGACTGTCGTGTCAGACGTCTGGTGTCTGTTAGTGCAAAGGCTGGCATTGCTCGCTGTTCACCAGTGTAGTGTAGTCTGGTGTAACTTGATGCTGCAGCTGTGAGTCTTTCAGACGTGCAACAGTGAGACGTGTTCCGTGTTCACTCGTGATGAAGCTCGTGTTAGAAAACGCTGATTCACAGAGACGGACGGACCGAACGTGATGTCAGCCTTCACAGCATCAGCGTGTCCTCCACGTGCTTCTGGTGAACGCAGCTCTCCACGAGGCTCCAGTCGTGTTCGGGGAGTTTTTCACCCCCTTCGTGAAAACAGACTGTTGCTCCCCCAAAGCTGCCCCTAGCTCTGGGCTTTTTCTGCCTCTATTTCCCCTCCCGGTGGAGGGAAGATCGGACCCAAAAAATCCAGCCCGACCCGAGCTGACCCGACCCGAGCCGACCCGAGCCGACCCGACCCGACCTGACCCGACCCGAGCTGACCCGACCCAACCTGACCCGACCTGAGCTGAGCTGACCCAACCCGACCCGACCCGACCCGAGCTGACCCGACCCGACCTGACCCGACCCGAGCCGACCTGACCCGAGCTGACCCGACCCGACCTGACCCGACCCGAGCTGACCCAAATTTCAGATCGGGTCGGGTCGGGCTTAGATCTTACCTCTACTTCCCGGTGTGTAGTTAGTTAGCCCGGTAGCTTTTATGACACTAGTGAAGTGTCTCCACATTGTGGTGACGGCGTCACACTCGCCCCGTAAATGAAACACGCAGGTTTGTTTCACCTGCGTGTGAAAAAGAACTCCTCCTCCTTTCACTGTGAACGTGACGGCATCTCTGTCTGTTTTCTGCTGGTTTGGGTCAGAAGCTGCACCATCAGCCTCCGTCAACCTCCGTCAACCTCCGTCAGCCTCCGTCAGCCTCCGTCAACCTCCGTCAGCCTCTGTCAACCTCCGTCAGCCTCCGTCAGCCTCCGTCAACCTCCGTCAGCCTCCGTCAACCTCCCTCAGCCTCCGTCAGCCTCCGTCAGCCTCCGCCAGCCTCCGTCAACCTCCGTCAGCCTCCGTCAGCCTCCGTCAACCTCCGTCAGCCTCCGTCAGCCTCCGTCAGCCTCCGTCAGCCTCCGTCAACCTCCGTCAGCCTCCGTCAGCCTCCGCCAGCCTCCGTCAACCTCCGTCAGCCTCCGTCAGCCTCCGTCAACCTCCGTCAGCCTCCGTCAACCTCCATCAGCCTCCATCAGCCTCCGTCAACCTCCGTCAGCCTCCGTCAACCTCCGTCAGCCTCCGTCAGCCTCCGTCAGCCTCAGTCAGCCTCCTTCAGCCTCCGTCAGCCTCCGTCAACCTCCGTCAGCCTCCGTCAGCCTCCGTCAACCTCCGTCAGCCTCCGTCAACCTCCGTCAGCCTCCGTCAGCCTCCGTCAGCCTCCGTCAGCCTCCGTCAACCTCCGTCAGCCTCCGTCAGCCTCAGTCAACCTCCGTCAGCCTCCGTCAGCCTCCTTCAGCCTCCCTCAGCCTCCGTCAACCTCCGTCAACCTCCGTCAGCCTCCGTCAACCTCCGTCAGCCTCCGTCAACCTCCCTCAGCCTCCGTCAGCCTCCGTCAGCCTCCGACAGCCTCCGTCAACCTCCGTCAGCCTCCGTCAGCCTCCGTCAACCTCCGTCAGCCTCCGTCAACCTCCGTCAGCCTCCGTCAGCCTCCATCAGCCTCCGTCAGCCTCCGTCAACCTCCGTCCGCCTCCGTCAGCCTCCGTCAACCTCCCTCAGCCTCCGTCAGCCTCCGCCAGCCTCCGTCAACCTCCATCAGCCTCCATCAGCCTCCGTCAACCTCCGTCAACCTCCGTCAACCTCCGTCAACCTCCGTCAGCCTCCGTCACCCTCCGTCAGCCTCCGTCAGCCTCCGTCAGCCTCCGTCAACCTCCGTCAGCCTCCGTCAGCCTCCGTCAGCCTCAGTCAACCTCCGTCAGCCTCCGTCAGCCTCCTTCAGCCTCCATCAGCCTCCGTCAGCCTCCGTCAGCCTCCGTCAGCCTTCCTCCATCAGCCTCCCTCAGCCTCCGTCAGCCTCCATCAACCTCCGTCAGCCTCCGTCATCCTCCGTCAGCCTCCGTCAGCCTCCGTCAACCTCCGTCAGCCTCCGTCATCCTCCATCAGCCTCCCTCAGCCTCCGTCAGCCTCCGTCAGCCTCCGTCAGCCTTCGTCAACCTCCATCAGCCTCCATCAGCCTCCGTCAACCTCCATCAGCCTCCGTCAACCTCCGTCAGCCTCCGTCAGCCTCCGTCAACCTCCGTCAGCCTCCGTCAGCCTCCTTCATCCTCCATCAGCCTCCATCAGCCTCCATCAGCCTCCGCCAGCCTTCGTCAACCTCCATCAGCCTCCATCAGCCTCCGTCAACCTCCGTCAGCCTCCGTCAGCCTCCGTCAGCCTCAGTCAACCTCCGTCAGCCTCCGTCAGCCTCCGTCAGCCTCCGTCAACCTCCGTCAGCCTCCATCAACCTCCGTCAACCTCCGTCAGCCTCCATCAGCCTCCGTCAACCTCCGTCAGCCTCCGTCAACCTCCGTCAGCCTCCGTCAGCCTCCGTCAGCCTCAGTCAACCTCCGTCAGCCTCCTTCAGCCTCCGTCAGCCTCCGTCATCCTCCGTCAGCCTCCGTCAGCCTCCGTCATCCTCCGTCAGCCTCCGTCAACCTCCGTCAGCCTCCGTCAGCCTCCGTCAGCCTCCGTCAGCCTCCGTCAACCTCCGTCAGCCTCCGTCAACCTCCGTCAGCCTCCGTCAGCCTCCGTCAGCCTCAGTCAACCTCCGTCAGCCTCCGTCAGCCTCCTTCAGCCTCCGTCAGCCTCCGTCAGCCTCCGTCAGCCTTCCTCCATCAGCCTCCCTCAGCCTCCGTCAGCCTCCGTCAACCTCCGTCAGCCTCCGTCAACCTCCGTCAGCCTCCGTCAGCCTCCGTCAACCTCCGTCAGCCTCCGTCAACCTCCATCAGCCTCCGTCAGCCTCCGTCAGCCTCCGCCAGCCTTCGTCAACCTCCATCAGCCTCCATCAGCCTCCGTCAACCTCCATCAGCCTCCGTCAACCTCCGTCAGCCTCCGTCAGCCTCAGTCAACCTCCGTCAGCCTCCGTCAGCCTCCTTCAGCCTCCTTCAGCCTCCATCAGCCTCCGTCAGCCTCCGCCAGCCTTCGTCAACCTCCATCAGCCTCCATCAGCCTCCGTCAACCTCCGTCAGCCTCCATCAACCTCCGTCAACCTCCGTCAGCCTCAGTCAACCTCCGTCAGCCTCCGTCAGCCTCCGTCAGCCTCCGTCAACCTCCGTCAGCCTCCGCCAGTCTCAGTCAACCTCCGTCAGCCTCCTTCAGCCTCCATCAGCCTCCGTCAACCTCCTTCAGCCTCCGTCAGCCTCCGTCAACCTCCATCAGCCTCCGTCAGCCTCCGTCAACCTCAATCAGCCTCCCTCAGCCTCCATCAGCCTCCATCAGCCTCCGTCAGCCTCCCTCAGCCTCCGTCAGCCTCCCTCAGCCTCCGTCAGCCTCCGTCAACCTCCGTCAACCTCCGTCAGCCTCCGTCAGCCTCAGTCAACCTCCGTCAGCCTCCCTCAGCCTCCGTCAGCCTCCATCAGCCTCCGTCAACCTCCGTCAGCCTCCGTCAGCCTCCGTCAACCTCCATCAGCCTCCGTCAGCCTCCGTCAACCTCCGTCAGCCTCCGCCAGTCTCAGTCAACCTCCGTCAGCCTCCTTCAGCCTCCATCAGCCTCCGTCAGCCTCCGTCAGCCTCCGTCAGCCTCCGTCAACCTCCGTCAGCCTCCGTCAGCCTCCGTCAGCCTCAGTCAACCTCCGTCAGCCTCCGTCAGCCTCCTTCAGCCTCCCTCAGCCTCCGTCAGCCTCCGTCAGCCTCCGTCAGCCTTCCTCCATCAGCCTCCCTCAGCCTCCGTCAGCCTCCATCAACCTCCGTCAGCCTCCGTCAACCTCCGTCAGCCTCCGTCAACCTCCGACAACCTCCGTCAGCCTCCGTCAACCTCCATCAGCCTCCCTCAGCCTCCGTCAGCCTCCGTCAGCCTCCGTCAGCCTACGTCAACCTCCATCAGCCTCCATCAGCCTCCGTCAACCTCCATCAGCCTCCGTCATCCTCCGTCAGCCTCCGTCAGCCTCAGTCAACCTCCGTCAGCCTCCGTCAGCCTCCTTCAGCCTCCATCAGCCTCCATCAGCCTCCATCAGCCTCCGCCAGCCTTCGTCAACCTCCATCAGCCTCCATCAGCCTCCGTCAACCTCCGTCAGCCTCCGTCAGCCTCCGTCAGCCTCAGTCAACCTCCGTCAGCCTCCGTCAGCCTCCGTCAGCCTCCGTCAGCCTACGTCAGCCTCCATCAGCCTCCGTCAACCTCCGTCAGCCTCCATCAGCCTCCGTCAACCTCCGTCAGCCTCCGTCAACCTCCGTCAGCCTCCGTCAGCCTCCGTCAGCCTCAGTCAACCTCCGTCAGCCTCCTTCAGCCTCCTTCAGCCTCCGTCATCCTCCGTCAGCCTCCGTCAGCCTCCGTCAACCTCCGTCAGCCTCCGTCAACCTCCGTCAGCCTCCGTCAGCCTCCGTCAGCCTCCGTCAACCTCCGTCAGCCTCCGTCAACCTCCGTCAGCCTCCGTCAGCCTCCGTCAGCCTCAGTCAACCTCCGTCAGCCTCCGTCAGCCTCCTTCAGCCTCCGTCAGCCTCCGTCAGCCTCCATCAGCCTTCCTCCATCAGCCTCCCTCAGCCTCCGTCAGCCTCCATCAACCTCCGTCAGCCTCCGTCAACCTCCGTCAGCCTCCGTCAGCCTCCGTCATCCTCCGTCAGCCTCCGTCAACCTCCATCAGCCTCCCTCAGCCTCCGTCAGCCTCCGTCAGCCTCCGCCAGCCTACGTCAACCTCCATCAGCCTCCATCAGCCTCCGTCAACCTCCATCAGCCTCCGTCAACCTCCGTCAGCCTCCGTCAGCCTCCGTCAACCTCCGTCAGCCTCCGTCAGCCTCCTTCAGCCTCCATCAGCCTCCATCAGCCTCCATCAGCCTCCGCCAGCCTACGTCAACCTCCATCAGCCTCCATCAGCCTCCGTCAACCTCCGTCAGCCTCCGTCAACCTCCGTCAACCTCCGTCAGCCTCAGTCAACCTCCGTCAGCCTCCGTCAGCCTCCGTCAGCCTCCGTCAACCTCCGTCAGCCTCCGCCAGTCTCAGTCAACCTCCGTCAGCCTCCTTCAGCCTCCATCAGCCTCCGTCAACCTCCGTCAGCCTCCGTCAGCCTCCGTCAACCTCCATCAGCCTCCGTCAGCCTCCGTCAACCTCCATCAGCCTCCGTCAACCTCCATCAGCCTCCGTCAGCCTCCCTCAGCCTCCGTCAGCCTCCCTCAGCCTCCATCAGCCTCCATCAGCCTCCGTCAGCCTCCTTCAGCCTCCGTCAGCCTCCCTCAGCCTCCGTCAGCCTCCGTCAACCTCCGTCAACCTCCGTCAGCCTCCTTCAGCCTCCATCAGCCTCCATCAGCCTCCGTCAACCTCCGTCAGCCTCCCTCAGCCTCCGTCAGCCTCCCTCAGCCTCCGTCAGCCTCCGTCATCCTCCGTCATCCTCCGTCAGCCTCCGTCAGCCTCAGTCAACCTCCGTCAGCCTCCTTCAGCCTCCATCAGCCTCCATCAGCCTCCGTCAGCCTCCCTCAGCCTCCGTCAGCCTCCCTCAGCCTCCGTCAGCCTCCGTCAACCTCCGTCAACCTCCGTCAGCCTCCGTAAGCCTCAGTCAACCTCCGTCAGCCTCCCTCAGCCTCCGTCAGCCTCCATCAGCCTCCGTCAACCTCCGTCAGCCTCCGTCAGCCTCCGTCAACCTCCATCAGCCTCCGTCAGCCTCCGTCAACCTCCATCAGCCTCCATCAGCCTCCGTCAGCCTCCATCAGCCTCCGTCAGCCTCCCTCAGCCTCCGTCAGCCTCCCTCAGCCTCCGTCAGCCTCCGTCAACCTCCGTCAACCTCCGTCAGCCTCCGTCAGCCTCAGTCAACCTCCGTCAGCCTCCGTCAGCCTCCGTCAGCCTCCTTCAGCCTCCATCAGCCTCCGTCAACCTCCGTCAGCCTCCGTCAACCTCCGTCAGCCTCCATCAGCCTCCATCAGCCTCCGTCAACCTCCGTCAGCCTCCGTCAACCTCCCTCAGCCTCCGTCAGCCTCCGTCAACCTCCGTCAACCTCCGTCAGCCTCCGTCAACCTCCGTCAGCCTCCGTCAGCCTCCGTCAACCTCCATCAGCCTCCGTCAGCCTCCGTCAACCTCCCTCAGCCTCCGTCAACCTCCATCAGCCTCCGTCAACCTCCGTCAGCCTCCATCAGCCTCCCTCAGCCTCCATCAGCCTCCGTCTGCGCTGCACCGGCTAGCTGCTAACCTCTAGCACTGGTGTAGTCACGTGTACTATGACCTCTGAACTAGAGGAGGTCAGAGGTGACCTCAACTTATCTACAGTTCATGGATAATTAACATATTTTTAAGATATTGTCATTTTCAAATCTATAAAAGCAACAGAATAAACTAACATTGTCGTCGTAGTGAGGAATGACTGACGTCCTTCAATATTTAGAAGGGCCTGAGGGCCACTTGTGTGGGCCCAGCGGGCACCGTGTTGGTGACCCCTGACCTACAGACTCATGAGCCAATCAGAACACACCAGAGCCAATCAGAAGCCACAATTTCCGCACCGGTCTCACGTTCAATCGCTCTGATCGGCTCCAGTTCTGTAGGTCTGTCCTGTCACCGTGACGTCAGCCATGGGATGTAGTGTGATGATGTTGCCATGGTGACAGACTCTTACCAAAATATTACTTTAGCTGATTGGTTGACCTTGTAAAGCTCCTCCTACTTCTGGAATGGTTGATTTTCATTCGTCAATGGATTTCATGAGGGTCGGCCTCTGGATCTGGTTCTGGGTCGGGTCCTGGTCTGGACAGAACTTCTTACCTGAGCAGGTAATTGAAACCTTTGAATGACTGAATCTGCATCATGTCAGCTTCCTGTAGGGGGGGCAGTGTTTGACCTCTGGTTTGATCCAACACTGCCCCCAACAGGGATGGACGGCCCCTCCTTCATTCAGGGAGGGGCCTGATTAAGGAGGGCGGGGCTCGTTGGGGGAGGGGTCTGGTTAAGGAGGGCGGGGCTCGTTGGGGGAGGGGTCTGGTTCTGTTCTCTTAACATTTAAAGCTTCAGCCCACATGTAAGCTGAACCGGATCCGGTTTATTAAAACCGGTTCAGTTCAGTTCAGAATCACTTGAGACTCGAACCCGGAAGCCACGTGGGACCCGGATCCTTCACGAGCACGCGCGGGTGGGAACGTCTCAGGTTACATCCTGGACAAACACGGCGATCACGTGACCTGCTGCGGGAGGAGGTTCTAAGGAAGGAGTGACGTTTCCGTCCACGCGTCGTCGTCCCCCCCCCCCCCCCCCCCACCCCCCCGGTGCGTCCGGCCCGTGACTCTTTCGGAGTCAAATCGCGGTTCAGACCAGCTGCTCCTCATTTGCATCATGGAACACGCCACTATTATGGGATGGAGCTGCAGTGCGCGTCGGGAGCCTGAGGCGCGAGCTTGTTTACCGTCACCGGAGGGCGGGGCTCGCGCGTCCCGGTGCGCCGCCCCCGCCCCGGTGCAGCATCTCGCCGCTCACCAGCAGACATGGAGCAGCTCGCGCTCATCGGGGGGTGCGCCGCCGCCTTCTTCATCGCCGTGGCCTGTGACGTCATCGGGCTCGTGCTCATCTTCCTCGGGGTCTTCGCTGACCTGCGCGCGGCCGGAGGCGCGTTCTACGGGGACTTCTTCATCTACAGCGGCGCGCTGCTCGTGTTCGTGAGCCTCTTCCTGTGGCTCGTGTGGTACGCGGGAAACATCCCGGTGCCCCGCGAGCGCGTGACGAAGAGGAGCAGCCTCGCGCGCCTGGCCCGGAAGTTCTCCGAGCGGCTGGGCCAGACCCTGAGGGGGGAGGAGCGCGCCGCGCGCGTGGAGGTGGACGGCGGCAGCCAGGTGCACCCCCCCCACAAGGCCAGCCGGGTGACGTGGGGCCGGGCTACGGCCTACCAGAACCAGGGCTACGACGGCTCCGAGGGGGCCCCCGAGGGCCCCGACACCAAAGGGCAGCTGGACATCTGAAGCAAGTGGACACACCCCCTCCCCGCCCACCCCACACCTGCAGACTGAAACGTCTCCACATTTCCCAGGGTGCATTTCAGCTGCGTCATTAGACTGCGTCATGTGTTCAATGTGTTTCATCACGGGTCACATGACCTCACGCCCCAATGGGGTGTCCAGGTCACGTGACCTCACGCCCTTTACTGTCCGTTGCTATGGAAATGAGAACTGACCAGTCACGTTCATTCTGGGGTGACCCACACGGGTCCAGACTGGTCATCCACCACCACCACCTGTGATCTTCACTGGGGGGCTCTGGTCATCCACCACCACCACCACCTGTGATCTTCACTGGGGGGCTCTGGTCATCCACCACCACCACCTGTGATCTTCACTGGGGGGCTCTGGTCATCCACCACCACCACCACCTGTGATCTTCACTGGGGGGCTCTGGTCATCCACCACCACCTGTGATCTTCACTGGGGGGCTCTGGTCATCCACCACCACCACCTGTGATCTTCACTGGGGGGCTCTGGTCATCCACCACCACCACCTGTGATCTTCACTGGGGGGCTCTGGTCATCCACCACCACCACCACCTGTGATCTTCACTGGGGGGCTCTGGTCATCCACCACCACCACCTGTGATCTTCACTGGGGGGCTCTGGTCATCCACCACCACCACCTGTGATCTTCACTGGGGGGCTCTGGTCATCCACCACCACCACCACCTGTGATCTTCACTGGGGGGCTCTGGTCATCCACCACCACCACCACCTGTGATCTTCACTGGGGGGCTCTGGTCATCCACCAACACCACCTGTGATCTTCACTGGGGGGCTCTGGTCATCCACCACCACCACCTGTGATCTTCACTGGGGGGCTCTGGTCATCCAAACTGGTACTAAGTGGTAAGAAGTGTGTCAGTGGCGGCCCCCGTGGCGTGCGGCCCCCGTGGCGTGCGGCCCTGTGGCGTGCGGCCCCGTGGCGTGTGGCCCCGTGGCGTGTGGCCCCGTGGCGTGCGGCCCCCGTGGCGTGCGGCCCCTGTGGAATGCGCTCCAGGACTTGAAATGACAGCAGCCCATCTGTTTAAATGCTTTTAAAGTTTAGTTCAGGGGGGGCAGATGCTGAAACATGGACTGTTTCTCCCCACAGCACCAGTCATGAGTTGTTTTATTCTGGACACCTCCTGTCTGTAAAATGTGTGTGTCACGATCTGATGTGTGTCTGAAACTTGTTGCCTTCTTGCCCTTTTTGCCCCAGGTCCTCCTGACAGACAGCTTGTTCATGTCAGTGGGGCGAACCAGGGTAATAAAGGTCAGAGAGAAAGACGAGGATGTTTAGTCGGTAGTCATGTGACACCATACACGCATGCTATTGGCTTCTGTGTGGTAATAAAACATTTAAAAGCTTTAAACAGCCTATCAGAGTGTGTGAAGGTAACCCCCCCGCCCCCCCCCCCCAGGGTTTGTTGTTTGCTTTCATTATAATAAAATGTGTTAAAACTGATGCTGATGGGAAAGGTGTGGTGAAGAACACACACACACACACAGACACACCA
>JABVMC010000137.1:27500-29217 GCA_013358685.1 Antennarius maculatus | reverse complement strand
TCTATCTATCTATCTATCTATCTATCTATCTATCTATCTAACCAACCTAACTACCTACTTTGCAACCTTTATATAGGGTTTTTTTGACCAACACAGTTGCTTACGGCCATACCACTCTGAACACGCCCGATCTCGTCCGATCTCGGAAGCTAAGCAGAGTCGGGCCTGGTTAGTACTTGGATGGGAGACCGCCTGGGAATACCAGGTGCCGTAAGCTTTTTCTCTTTTCCCCGTGGCAGAGGGCGTTGGGAAGGAAACGCACATCGTTCAATCGACTTGTTTTAAGCCGGATATTCATTTTTAATAAAAGTTTCATTCAATGAATTGACTGAATGATTAAATCAAATTCATCCCACACTGAAATAAATAGCTTGTTGTATGAAAAGAAGCATGACTACAAGTGACTCTTGATATGATTCTGTCTATCTATCTAATCTATCTATCTATCTATATCTATCTATCTATCTATCTATCTATCTATCTATCTATCTAATCTATCTATCTATCTATCTATCTATCTATCTATCTATCTATCTATCTATCTATCTATCTATCTAACCAACCTAACTACCTACTTTGCAACCTTTATATAGGGTTTTTTTGACCAACACAGTTGCTTACGGCCATACCACTCTGAACACGCCCGATCTCGTCCGATCTCGGAAGCTAAGCAGAGTCGGGCCTGGTTAGTACTTGGATGGGAGACCGCCTGGGAATACCAGGTGCCGTAAGCTTTTTCTCTTTTCCCCGTGGCAGAGGGCGTTGGGAAGGAAACGCACATCGTTCAATCGACTTGTTTTAAAGCCGGATATTCATTTTAATAAAAGTTTCATTCAATGATTGACTGAATGATTAAATCAAATTCATCCCACACTGAAATAAATAGCTTGTTGTATAAAAGAAGCATGACTACAAGTGACTCTTGATATGATTCTGTCTAGTCTATCTATCTGTCTATCTAGTCTATCTATCTATCTGATCTATCTATCTATCTATCTATCTATCTATCTATCTATCTATCTATCTATCTATCTATCTATCTATCTATCTATCTATATCTATCTATCTATCTATCTATCTATCTATCTATCTATCTATCAAACCAACCTAACTACCTACTTTGCAACCTTTATATAGGGTTTTTTTGACCAACACAGTTGCTTACGGCCATACCACTCTGAACACGCCCGATCTCGTCCGATCTCGGAAGCTAAGCAGAGTCGGGCCTGGTTAGTACTTGGATGGGAGACCGCCTGGGAATACCAGGTGCCGTAAGCTTTTTCTCTTTTCCCCGTGGCAGAGGGCGTTGGGAAGGAAACGCACATCGTTCAAATCGACTTGTTTTAAGCCGGATATTCATTTTTAATAAAAGTTTCATTCAATGAATTGACTGAATGATTAAATCAAATTCATCCCACACTGAAATAAATAGCTTGTTGTATAAAAGAAGCATGACTACAAGTGACTCTTGATATGATTCTGTCTATCTATCTATCTATCTATCTATCTATCTATCTATCTATCTATCTATCTATCTATCTATCTATCTATCTATCTATCTATCTATCAATCTATCTATCTATCTATCTATCTATCTATCTATCTATCTATCTATCTATCTATCTATCTATCTATCTATCTATCTATCTATCTATCTAACCAACCTAACTACCTACTTTGCAACCTTTATATAGGGTTTTTTGACCAACACAGTTGC
>JABVMC010000137.1:10000-17500 GCA_013358685.1 Antennarius maculatus | reverse complement strand
TATAAAAGAAGCATGACTACAAGTGACTCTTGATATGATTCTGTCTATCTATCTATCTATCTATCTATCTATCTATCTATCTATCTATCTATCTATCTATCTATCTATCTATCTATCTATCTATCTATCTATCTATCTATCTATCTATCTATCTATCTATCTATCTATCTATCTATCTATCTATCTATCTATCTATCTATCTATCTATCTATCTATCTATCTATCTATCTAACCAACCTAACTACCTACTTTGCAACCTTTATATAGGGTTTTTTTGACCAACACAGTTGCTTACGGCCATACCACTCTGAAACACGCCCGATCTCGTCCGATCTCGGAAGCTAAGCAGAGTCGGGCCTGGTTAGTACTTGGATGGGAGACCGCCTGGGAATACCAGGTGCCGTAAGCTTTTTCTCTTTTCCCCGTGGCAGAGGGCGTTGGGAAGGAAACGCACATCGTTCAATCGACTTGTTTTAAGCCGGATATTCATTTTTAATAAAAGTTTCATTCAATGAATTGACTGAATGATTAAATCAAATTCATCCCACACTGAAATAAATAGCTTGTTGTATAAAGAAGCATGACTACAAGTGACTCTTGATATGATTCTGTCTATCTATCTATCTATCTATCTATCTATCTATCTATCTATCTATCTATCTATATCTATCTATCTATCTATCTATCTATCTATCTATCTATCGATCTATCTATCTACTATCTATCTATCTATCTATCTATCTATCTATCTATCTATCTATCTATCTATCTATCTATCTATTATCTATCTAACCAACCTAACTACCTACTTTGCAACCTTTATAAAGGTTTTTTTGACCAACACAGTTGCTTACGGCCATACCACTCTGAACACGCCCGATCTCGTCCGATCTCGGAAGCTAAGCAGAGTCGGGCCTGGTTAGTACTTGGATGGGAGACCGCCTGGGAATACCAGGTGCCGTAAGCTTTTTCTCTTTTCCCCGTGGCAGAGGGCGTTGGGAAGGAAACGCACATCGTTCAATCGACTTGTTTTAAGCCGGATATTCATTTTTAATAAAAGTTTCATTCAATGAATTGACTGAATGATTAAATCAAATTCATCCCACACTGAAATAAATAGCTTGTTGTATAAAGAAGCATGACTACAAGTGACTCTTGATATGATTCTGTCTATCTATCTATCTATCTATCTATCTATCTATCTATCTATCTATCTATCTATCTATCTATCTATCTATCTATCTATCTATCTATCTATCTATCTATCTATCTATCTATCTATCTATCTATCTATCTATCTATCTATCTATCTATCTATCTATCTATCTATCTATCTATCTATCTATCTATCTATCTAACCAACCTAACTACCTACTTTGCAACCTTTATATAGGGTTTTTTTGACCAACACAGTTGCTTACGGCCATACCACTCTGAACACGCCCGATCTCGTCCGATCTCGGAAGCTAAGCAGAGTCGGGCCTGGTTAGTACTTGGATGGGAGACCGCCTGGGAATACCAGGTGCCGTAAGCTTTTTCTCTTTTCCCCGTGGCAGAGGGCGTTGGGAAGGAAACGCACATCGTTCAATCGACTTGTTTTAAGCCGGATATTCATTTTTAATAAAAGTTTCATTCAATGATTGACTGAATCATTAAATCAAATTCATCCCACATTGAAATAAATAGCTTGTTGTATAAAAGAAGCATGACTACAAGTGACTCTTGATATGATTCTGTCTATCTATCTATCTATCTATCTATCTATCTATCTATCTATCTATCTATCTATCTATCTATCTATCTATCTATCTATCTATCTATCTATCTATCTATCTATCTATCTATCTATCTATCTATCTATCTATCTATCTATCTATCTATCTATCTATCTATCTATCTATCTATCTATCTATCTATCTAACCAACCTAACTACCTACTTTGCAACCTTTATATAGGGTTTTTTTGACCAACACAGTTGCTTACGGCCATACCACTCTGAACACGCCCGATCTCGTCCGATCTCGGAAGCTAAGCAGAGTCGGGCCTGGTTAGTACTTGGATGGGAGACCGCCTGGGAATACCAGGTGCCGTAAGCTTTTTCTCTTTTCCCCGTGGCAGAGGGCGTTGGGAAGGAAACGCACATCGTTCAATCGACTTGTTTTAAGCCGGATATTCATTTTTAATAAAAGTTTCATTCAATGATTGACTGAATGATTAAATCAAATTCATCCCACATTGAAATAAATAGCTTGTTGTATAAAGAAGCATGACTACAAGTGACTCTTGATATGATTCTGTCTGTCTGTCCTGTCTGTCTGTCTTCTGTCTGTCTGTCTGTCTGTCTGTCTTTATTTCTATCTATCTATCTATCTATCTATCTATCTATCTATCTAACCAACCTAACTACCTACTTTGCAACCTTTATATAGGGTTTTTTTGACCAACACAGTTGCTTACGGCCATACCACTCTGAACAAGGCCCCGATCCTCGTCCGATCTCGGAAGCTAAGCAGAGTCGGGCCTGGTTAGTACTTGGATGGGAGACCGCCTGGGAATACCAGGTGCCGTAAGCTTTTTCTCTTTTCTCCCCGTGGCAGAGGGCGTTGGGAAGGAAACGCACATCGTTCAATCGACTTGTTTTAAGCCGGATATTCATTTTAATAAAAGTTTCATTCAATGAATTTACTGAATGATTAAATCAAAATTCATCCCACACTGAAATAAATAGCTTGTTGTATAAAAGAAGCATGACTACAAGTGACTCTTGATATGATTCTGTCTGTCTATCTATCTAGTCTATCTATCTATCTATCTATCTATCTGTCTAGTCTATCTATCTATCTATCTATCTATCGATCTATCTATCTATCTTATCTATCTATCTATCTATCTATCTATCTATCTATCTATCTATCTATCTATCTAACCAACCTAACTACCTACTTTGCAACCTTTATATAGGGTTTTTTTGACCAACACAGTTGCTTACGGCCATACCACTCTGAACACGCCCGATCTCGTCCGATCTCGGAAGCTAAGCAGAGTCGGGCCTGGTTAGTACTTGGATGGGAGACCGCCTGGGAATACCAGGTGCCGTAAGCTTTTTCTCTTTTCCCCGTGGCAGAGGGCGTTGGGAAGGAAACGCACATCGTTCAATCGACTTGTTTTAAGCCGGATATTCATTTTTAATAAAAGTTTCATTCAATGAATTGACTGAATGATTAAATCAAATTCATCCCACACTGAAATAAATAGCTTGTTGTATGAAAGAAGCATGACTACAAGTGACTCTTGATATGATTCTGTCTATCTATCTATCTATCTATCTATCTATCTATCTATCTATCTATCTATCTATCTATCTATCTATATATATCTATCTATCTATCTATCTATCTATCTATCTATCTATCTATCTATCTATCTATCTATCTAGCTCTATCTATCTATCTATCTATCTATCTATCTATCTATCTATCTATCTAAACCAACCTAACTACCTACTTTGCAAACCTTTATATAGGGTTTTTTTTGACCAACACAGTTGCTTACGGCCATACCACTCTGAACACGCCCGATCTCGTCCGATCTCGGAAGCTAAGCAGAGTCGGGCCTGGTTAGTACTTGGATGGGAGACCGCCTGGGAATACCAGGTGCCGTAAGCTTTTTCTCTTTTCCCCGTGGCAGAGGGCGTTGGGAAGGAAACGCACATCGTTCAATCGACTTGTTTTAAGCCGGATATTCATTTTTAATAAAAGTTTCATTCAATGAATTGACTGAATGATTAAATCAAATTCATCCCACATTGAAATAAATAGCTTGTTGTATTAAAGAAGCATGACTACAAGTGACTCTTGATATGATTCTGTCTGTCTGTCTGTCTGTCTGTCTGTCTGTCTGTCTGTCTGTCTGTCTGTCTGTCTGTCTGTCTGTCTGTCTATCTAACTATCTATCTATCTATCTATCTATCTATCTAACCAACCTAACTACCTACTTTGCAACCTTTATATAGGGTTTTTTTGACCAACACAGTTTGCTTACGGGCCATACCACTCTGAACACGCCCGATCTCGTCCGATCTCGGAAGCTAAGCAGAGTCGGGCACCTGGTTAGTACTTGGATGGGAGCACCGCCGGGAAATACACAGGTGCCGTAAGCTTTTTTCTCTTTCCCGTTCGCCCTGCAGAGGGCGTTGGGAAGGAAACGCACATGCCATCGTCAAATCGACTTGTTTTAAGCCGGATATTCATTTGTAATCAAAGTTTCATTCAAATGAATTTGACTGAGAATGATTAAATCAAATTTGTCATCCCCACACTGAATAAATAGCTTGTTGTGATGAAAAGAAGCATCGACCTACAAGTGACTCTTGATCTGGATTCTGTCTATCTATCTAGCTGTATCTATCTACTACTACTTCTATCTATCTATCTATCTATCTATCTATCATCTACTATCTATCATACTATCTATCTATCTATCTCTCTATCGATCTATCCTATCTATCTATCTATCTATCTATCTATCTATCTATCTATCTATCTATCTATCTATCTATCTATCTATCTAACCAACCTAACTACCTACTTTTGCAACCTTTATATAGGGTTTTTTTTGACCAACACAGTTGCTTACGGCCATACCACTCTGAACACGCCCGATCTCGTCCGATCCTCGGAAGCTAAGCAGAGTCGGGCCTGGTTAGTACTTGGATGGGAGGACCGCCTGGGAATACCAGGTGCCGTAAGATTTTTCTCTTTTTCCCCGTGGCAGAGGGCGTTGGGAAGGAAACGCACATCGTTCAATCGACTTGTTTTTAAGCCGGATATTCATTTTTAATAAAGTTTCATTCAATGAATTGACTGAATGATTAAATCAAATTCATCCCACACTGAAATAAATAGCTTGTTGTATAAAGAAGCATGACTACAAGTGACTCTTGATATGATCTGTCTTTTCCTATTCTATGCTATCTATCTATCTATCTATCTATCTATCTATCTATCTATCTATCTATCTATCTATCTATCTATCTAACAAACTAACTACCTACTTTGCAACCTTTATATAGGGTTTTTTTGACCAACACAGTTGCTTACGGCCATACCACTCTGAACACGCCCGATCTCGTCCGATCTCGGAAGCTAAGCAGAGTCGGGCCTGGTTAGTACTTGGATGGGAGACCGCCTGGGAATACCAGGTGCCGTAAGCTTTTTTCTCTTTTCCCCGTGGCAGAGGGCGTGGGAAGGAAACGCACATCGTTCAATCGACTTGTTTAAGCCGGATATTCATTTTTAATAAAAGTTTCATTCAATGAATTTGACTGAATGATTAAATCAAATTCATCCCACACTGAACTAAATAGCTTGTTGTATAAAGAAGCATGACTACAAGTGACTCTTGATATGATTCTGTCTATCTATCTATCTATCTATCTATCTATCTATCTATCTATCTATCTATCTATCTATCTATCTATCTATCTATCTATCTATCTATCTATCTATCTATCTATCGCTATCTATCTATCTATCTATCTATCTATCTATCTATCTATCTATCTATCTATCTATCTATCTATCTATCTATCTATCTAACCAACCTAACTACCTACTTTGCAACCTTTATATAGGTTTTTTTGACCAACACAGTTGCTTACGGCCATACCACTCTGAACACGCCCGATCTCGTCCGATCTCGGAAGCTAAGCAGAGTCGGGCCTGGTTAGTACTTGGATGGGAGACCGCCTGGGAATACCAGGTGCCGTAAGCTTTTTCTCTTTTCCCCGTGGCAGAGGGCGTTGGGAAGGAAACGCACATCGTTCAATCGACTTGTTTTTAAGCCGGATATTCATTTTTAATAAAAGTTTCATTCAATGAATTTGATTTAATCATTCAGTCAAATTCATCCCACATTGAAATAAATAGCTTGTTGTATAAAAGAAGCATGACTACAAGTGACTCTTGATATGATTCTGTCTATCTATCTATCTATCTATCTATCTATCTATCTATCTATCTATCTATCTATCTATCTATCTAGTCTATCTATCTATCTATCTATCTATCTATCTATCTATCTATCTATCTATCTATCTATCTATCTATCGATCTATCTATCTATCTATCTATCTATCTATCTATCTATCTAACCAACCTAACTACCTACTTTGCAACTTTATATAGGGTTTTTTTGACCAACACAGTTGCTTACGGCCATACCACTCTGAACACGCCCGATCTCGTCCGATCTCGGAAGCTAAGCAGAGTCGGGCCTGGTTAGTACTTGGATGGGAGACCGCCTGGGAATACCAGGTGCCGTAAGCTTTTTCTCTTTTCCCCGTGGCAGAGGGCGTTGGGAAGGAAACGCACATCGTTCAATCGACTTGTTTTAAGCCGGATATTCATTTTTAATAAAAGTTTCATTCAATGAATTGACTGAATGATTAAATCAAATTCCATCCCACATTGAAATAAATAGCTTGTTGTATAAAGAAGCATGACTAACAAGTGACTCTTGATATGATTCTGTCTATCTATCGATCTATCTATCTATCTATCTATCTATCTATCTATCTATCTATCTATCTATCTATCTATCTATCTATCTATCTATCTATTATCTAGCTATCTACTTATCTATCTAGCTAGCTATCTATCTATCTAGTCGACTATCTATCTATCTATCTATCTATCTATCTATCTATCTATCTATCTATCTATCTATCTAACCAACCTAACTACCTACTTTGCAACCTTTATATAGGGTTTTTTTGACCAACACAGTTGCTTACGGCCATACCACTCTGAACACGCCCGATCTCGTCCGATCTCGGAAGCTAAGCAGAGTCGGGCCTGGTTAGTACTTGGATGGGAGACGCCTGGGAATACCAGGTGCCGTAAGCTTTTTCTCTTTTCCCCGTGGCAGAGGGCGTTGGAAGGAAACGCACACGTTCAATCGACTTGTTTTAAGCCGGATATTCATTTTTAATAAAAGTTTCATTCAATGATTTGACTGAATCATTAAATCAAATTCATCCCACATTGAAATAAATAGCTTGTTGTATAAAGAAGCATGACTACAAGTGACTCTTGATATGATTCTGTCTATCTATCTATCTATCTATCTATCTATCTATCTATCTATCTATCTATCTATCTATCTATCTATCTATCTATCTATCTATCTATCTATCTATCTATCTATCTATCTATCTATCTATCTATCTATCTATCTATCTATCTATCTATCTATCTATCTATCTATCTATCTAACCAACCTAACTACCTACTTTGCAACCTTTATATAGGGTTTTTTTGACCAACACAGTTGCTTACGGCCATAACCACTCTGAACACGCCCGATCTCGTCCGATCTCGGAAGCTAAGCAGAGTCGGGCCTGGTTAGTACTTGGATGGGAGACCGCCTGGGAATACCAGGTGCCGTAAGCTTTTTTCTCTTTTCCCCGTGGCAGAGGGCGTTGGGAAGGAAACGCACAT
>JABVMC010000136.1:20000-30000 GCA_013358685.1 Antennarius maculatus | reverse complement strand
AGTACTACTAGTGACGGTAGTATTAATAGTTCTGCTAGTGAGGGTAGTATTAATAGTACTACTAGTGACGGTAGTATTAATAGTACTGCTAGTGACGGTAGTATTAATAGTATTACTAGTGACGGTAGTATTAATAGTATTACTAGTGACGGTAGTATTAATAGTACTACTCGTGACAGTAGTATTAATAGTACTACTAGTGACGGTAGTATTAATAGTACTACTAGTGACGGTAGTATTAATAGTACTACTAGTGACGGTAGTATTAATAGTACTAGTAACGGTAGTATTAATGGTACTAGTAACGGTAGTATTGATTGTACTAGTAACGGTAGTATTAATGGTACTAGTAACGGTAGTATTAATAGTACTAGTAACAGTAGTATTAATAGTACTTGTAACGGTAGTATTTATTGTACTAGTAACGGTAGTATTAATGGTACTAGTAACGGTAGTATTAATAGTACTAGTAACGGTAGCATTGATGGTACTAGTAACGGTAGTATTAATGGTACTAGTAACGGTAGTATTAATAGTACTAGTAACGGTAGTATTAATAGTACTAGTAACGGTAGTATTAATGGTACTAGTAACGGTAGTATTAATGGTACTAGTAACGGTAGTATTAATTGTACTAGTAACGGTAGTATTAATGGTACTAGTAACGGTAGTATTAATGGTACTAGTAACGGTAGTATTAATAGTACTAGTAACGGTAGTATTAATAGTACAGGTAACGGTAGTATTGATGGTACTAGTAACGGTAGTATTAATGGTACTAGTAACGGTAGTATTAATAGTACTAGTAACGGTAGCATTGATGGTACTAGTAACGGTAGTATTAATGGTACTAGTAACGGTAGTATTAATAGTACTAGTAACGGTAGTATTAATAGTACTAGTAACGGTAGTATTAATGGTACTAGTAACGGTAGTATTAATGGTACTAGTAACGGTAGTATTAATAGTACTAGTAACGGTAGTATTAATGGTACTAGTGACGGTAGTATTAATAGTACTACTAGTGACGGCAGTATTAATAGTACTACTAGTGACGGTAGTATTAATAGTACTAGTAACGGTAGTATTAATTGTACTAGTAACGGTAGTATTTATTGTACTAGTAACGGTAGTATTAATGGTACTAGTAACGGTAGTATTAATAGTACTAGTAACAGTAGTATTAATAGTACGGGTAACGGTAGTATTGATGGTACTAGTAACGGTAGTATTAATGGTACTAGTAACGGTAGTATTAATAGTACTAGTAACGGTAGCATTGATGGTACTAGTAACGGTAGTATTAATGGTACTAGTAACGGTAGTATTAATAGTACTAGTAACGGTAGTATTAATAGTACTAGTAACGGTAGTATTAATGGTACTAGTAACGGTAGTATTAATGGTACTAGTAACGGTAGTATTAATAGTACTAGTAACGGTAGTATTAATGGTACTAGTAACGGTAGTATTAATAGTACTAGTAACGGTAGTATTAATAGTACTAGTAAAGGTAGTATTAATAGTACTAGTAAAAATAGTATTAATAGTACTAGTAAAGGTAGTATTAATAGTACGGGTAACGGTAGTATTGATGGTACTAGTAACGGTAGTATTAATAGTACTAGTAACGGTAGTATTAATAGTACTAGTAACGGTAGTATTGATGGTACTAGTAACGGTAGTATTAATAGTACTAGTAACGGTAGTATTAATAGTACTAGTAACGGTAGTATTAATAGTACTAGTAACGGTAGTATTAATGGTACTAGTAACGGTAGTATTAATGGTACTAGTAACGGTAGTATTAATGGTACTAGTAACGGTAGTATTAATAGTACTAGTAACGGTAGTATTAATAGTACTAGTAACGGTAGTATTAATGGTACTAGTAACGGTAGTATTAATAGTACTAGTAACGGTAGTATTAATAGTACTAGTAACGGTAGTATTAATAGTACTAGTAACGGTAGGGTTTGGGGTTAGAGTGTGAATTAGGACGGATTCGTTTGCTGGAGACGAGACACTCAGTCCAGACGAGCAGCCGGGGGGGGGGGGTCTGTCTGGTGTCCTCCTGTTGTTCTCTGCCTCTATTTTCCTCCCTACCTGTCCTTCACCTCCTCATCCTCACATTCCCCTGAGCCTTCATCACACAGTCCAGGTTCATGCAGTGAAACAGTCCAGGTTCACACAGTGAAAAAGTTCAGGTTCACACAGTGAAACAGTCCAGGTTCACAGTGAAACAGTCCAGGTTCACACAGTGAAACAGTTCAGGTTCACAGTGAAACAGTCCAGGTTCACGCAGTGAAACAGTCCAGGTTCACAGTGAAACAGTCCAGGTTCACGCAGTGAAACAGTCCAGGTTCACAGTGAAACAGTCCAGGTTCACACAGTGAAACAGTCCAGGTTCACACAGTGAAACAGTTCAGGTTCACAGTGAAACAGTCCAGGTTCACACAGTGAAAAAGTTCAGGTTCACACAGTGAAACAGTCCAGGTTCACACAGTGAAACAGTTCAGGTTCACAGTGAAACAGTCCAGGTTCACGCAGTGAAACAGTCCAGGTTCACAGTGAAACAGTTCAGGTTCACACAGTGAAACAGTTCAGGTTCACGCAGTGAAACAGTTCAGGTTCACGCAGTGAAACAGTCCAGGTTCACACAGTGAAACAGTCCAGGTTCACGCAGTGAAACAGTTCAGGTTCACACAGTGAAACAGTTCAGGTTCACACAGTGAAACAGTCCAGGTTCACACAGTGAAACAGTCCAGGTTCACGCAGTGAAACAGTCCAGGTTCACGCAGTGAAACAGTCCAGGTTCACGCAGTGAAACAGTCCAGGTTCACGCAGTGAAACCGTCCAGGTTCACGCAGTGAAACCGTCCAGGTTCACGCAGTGAAACAGTCCAGGTTCACGCAGTGAAACAGTCCAGGTTCACGCAGTGAAACAGTCCAGGTTCACGCAGTGAAACAGTACAGGTTCACGCAGTGAAACAGTCCAGGTTCACACAGTGAAACAGTCCAGGTTCACACAGTGAAACAGTCCAGGTTCACACAGTGAAACAGTTCAGGTTCACACAGTGAAACAGTTCAGGTTCACGCAGTGAAACAGTCCAGGTTCACACAGTGAAACAGTCCAGGTTCACGCAGTGAAACAGTCCAGGTTCACGCAGTGAAACAGTCCAGGTTCACGCAGTGAAACAGTCCAGGTTCACTCAGTGAAACAGTCCAGGTTCACTCAGTGAAACAGTCCAGGTTCACACAGTGAAACAGTTCAGGTTCACGCAGTGAAACAGTCCAGGTTCACGCAGTGAAACAGTCCAGGTTCACGCAGTGAAACAGTCCAGGTTCACACAGTGAAACAGTCCAGGTTCACGCAGTGAAACCGTCCAGGTTCACGCAGTGAAACAGCCCAGGTTCACACAGTGAAACAGTCCAGGTTCACACAGTGAAACAGTCCAGGTTCACACAGTGAAACAGACCAGGTTAGGGTTCAGGTTGTTCTGTGTATCACTGGTGTCTCCAGCAGGGGGCGGTGTGTTGTCTGTGTCAGTTGGTTTGTTTTCTTGTTTCCTGAGCAAACACCTTTTCACCATCACCACCATCATCCTAGCCCCCCCGGGGGTTAGTAAGCACATTTCTTAATGAAACGATGAAGCGCTGACGCTAGCGATGCTAGCAGGTGATTGAGGTCACAGGGATCTATGTCTTGTCCTGGGGGGGGCGGGCAACAACAAGGTCCGGTTGGTTGGTTGATTCGATGGATGTCAGACGCACGATTTGCCTGATTTTCATGCGCAGCACGAACCGATGACTGTTTGCCGCCGCAACCAATCAGCATCAGAGTCTCGCTGTTCGCCTGTTGGCGCCCGTCAGCAAAGGCTTCTGGGAGACATGAGGACGGATGTCATGATGTAATCTGACCACAACAGTTTCAGCATATCATCTGAATTCACATTGGAGTGCCCTGATTGGCCGGAGGCCGCCAGCACACACACCTCTGATGCTAACGTGCTTAGCAGCGTGAACTCGTGCTAGCGGCAGTATCCACTTCCTGTGTCGGTTCATTTCATCACCTCAGCGCTGCTCAGCTGAAGCACCGCCTTCATCTTCATCTCCTGTCATCCCAGCATCACCTGCTTCCTGTCCACATCGCCCCGCCCCCCGCGGCGCCACCTGACATCCGCGCCGCCGCTCTGAACGCTAGCAGCTGCACGCCGGGCGGCGTGTTGGCGAGTAGCAACGTCAGTTTTTTTTGTGGGCTCGGCTGTCGCCGTGCCAACAGGACATGGACTGACGGATGGCGATCGTTAGGACACGACGTTCGCTCGCCGCGTTTTCTCTCGCTACTCCAACGATGATGAACGACGTCCGCGCTCGACGCCGCGTCCCCAAGATTTATGGACGCCTCGTTTTCCAGCGCGTCGGGAAATCCAGCAGAATCAGCTCCGTTTTAGTGTCTTTCAGCGTGGGCAGCTGGGGGCGGAGCTGAGCGAGCATGAGCTTTTGGGGGCAGAGCCCAGCGAGCACTGGCGCCGACAGACGGACGCCACTGGCGTTAAGCTCCGTTAATCAGCGGCGTTTTACCTCCGTGTTCAGCAGGATGTCAGGGGGGCGAATCGAACGCGCTGCAGCTGCTTCAGTAATAGAATGGGTCATGGGGGGGAGGGGCGGGGGGAGGATGAGGTGGGGAGGGGGCAGTGGGGGGGGGGTGTTCGTTGCTTCCTGCAGATTCTCCAAATCATCTTCCTGAAAAAGTCTCTGCAGTGATCTGAGGCTCGAGAACAGAAGTCAGGATCAGAAGAGAGCTGCTAAACGCTAACCGCTAGCAGCTGTTGGCGGGGCTAGGAGGCGGGGTCACAACTAGAATATTCCACTTCCTGTTTTCATTCGTCTGTTTCTTTAATGCAAGAAGACTCAAACGGAGAAGGGAGGTCAGTCCAGGTTCACACAGTGAAACAGTCCAGGTTCACAGTGAAACAGTCCAGGTTCACGCAGTGAAACAATCCAGGTTCACACAGTGAAACAGTCCAGGTTCACGCAGTGAAACAATCCAGGTTCAGGCAGTGAAACAGTCCAGGTTCACGCAGTGAAACAGTCCAGGTTCACGCAGTGAAACAGTTAAGGTTCACGCAGTGAAACAGTTCAGGTTCACGCAGTGAAACAGTCCAGGTTCACGCAGTGAAACAATCCAGGTTCACGCAGTGAAACAGTCCAGGTTCACGCAGTAAAACAGTCCAGGTTCACGCAGTGAAACAATCCAGGTTCACACAGTAAAACAGTCCAGGTTCAGGCAGTGAAACAGTCCAGGTTCACGCAGTGAAACAGTCCAGGTTCACGCAGTGAAACAGTCCGAGTTCACGCAGTGAAACAGTTCAGGTTCACGCAGTGAAACAATCCAGGTTCACGCAGTGAAACAGTCCAGGTTCACGCAGTGAAACAGTCCAGGTTCACGCAGTGAAACAGTCCAGGT
Organism: Antennarius maculatus; assembly: GCA_013358685.1. Lineage (NCBI taxonomy): Eukaryota > Metazoa > Chordata > Actinopteri > Lophiiformes > Antennariidae > Antennarius > Antennarius maculatus. The sequence goes on along the minus strand of JABVMC010000136.1, from coordinate 24,531 downwards.
TCACGCAGTGAAACAGTTCAGGTTCACGCAGTGAAACAATCCAGGTTCACGCAGTGAAACAGTCCAGGTTCACGCAGTGAAACAGTTCAGGTTCACGCAGTGAAACAATCCAGGTTCACGCAGTGAAACAGTCCAGGTTCAAGCAGTGAAACAGTTCAGGTTCACGCAGTGAAACAGTCCAGGTTCACGCAGTGAAACAGTTCAGGTTCACGCAGTGAAACAATCCAGGTTCACACAGTGAAACAGTCCAGGTTCACGCAGTGAAACAGTCCAGGTTCACGCAGTGAAACAGTCCAGGTTCACGCAGTGAAACGGTTCAGGTTCACGCAGTGAAACAGTCCAGGTTCACGCAGTGAAACAGTTCAGGTTCACGCAGTGAAACAATCCAGGTTCACACAGTGAAACAGTCCAGGTTCACGCAGTGAAACAGTCCAGGTTCACGCAGTGAAACAGTCCAGGTTCACGCAGTGAAACAGTCCAGGTTCACGCAGTGAAACGGTTCAGGTTCACGCAGTGAAACAATCCAGGTTCACGCAGTGAAACAGTCCAGGTTCACGCAGTGAAACAGTCCAGGTTCACGCAGTGAAACAATCCAGGTTCACACAGTGAAACAGTCCAGGTTGAGGCAGTGAAACAGTCCAGGTTCACGCAGTGAAACAGTCCAGGTTCACGCAGTGAAACAGTCTAGGTTCACGCAGTGAAACAATCCAGGTTCACGCAGTGGAACAGTCCAGGTTCACGCAGTGAAACAGTCCAGGTTCACGCAGTGAAACAGTCCAGGTTCACGCAGTGAAACAGTCTAGGTTCACGCAGTGAAACAGTCCAGGTTCACGCAGTGAAACAGTCCAGGTTCACACAGTGAAACAGTCCTATTGTCCTCTTCTAGATATGTAAAGGGGCGGGTTCTCTAAATCAGTGACACTCATTGGTTCAGGGGGTGGGTGTGGCCCTCTCGTATGATTGGTTCTTTATACATCAGCTTTGACCTCGGACCTGTTTCTGGTTGGTGTTCGTCACTTCCTGCCGCCTCCAGATGGCTCTGCTAGCCAAGATGCTGACCACGAGTCAATAGCGCCGACGCTAACATGTGACCACCCAGATGGCGTTCTGCTGGGCGGCGAACCATCGATGAGTCACGGCGTCTGAACGGTGACGTCAACGACCGGCGGCGAGAACACGACCCATCCGTTAAGGGAACGCGGCCCGTCGTGGTTCCTTTGCCGCCGCAACGTTTGTGTCGTGAGGACAAACGGTTCCAAACCGTCGCCGGGGCGACTGGCGCCGCTCCATCAGACTCCCGGCGGCGCCGGTGGCTGTCAGGCTGACAGGCGGCGGCGCCGCTGATTGAGAGCAATCAAACGCCATGTTCTGACAGGACGAAGCTGAAAATGAACTCCGCACTTCATTAAAGCGCCAGCAGGCGTCCCGCCGCACGCCGCCGCGCCCGGGGGGGGCGGCGATGATCCTCAGACGCCGCCATCAATCTGTCAGCGGCACTGCGTTCAGGTGTTAACGGTCGTTCGCTCGCCACTGAAGCCGCACCGTCACATCGCATCTATTTCTGGGAGAGCTTTGCTGCAATCCCAGAATGCCTTTCACCTCCCCGACTAGAAATACATGCAAATATTGAATTTTCTCTGCTGACACTAAAGATGGCGTCAGTTTGTGAAGAGGAAACGATTCTTAGAAATGTCACATGACTCTACAGAGAGGACACGCCCCTTCATTCACTCTCATAAATGTCTTGTGTGTGTGTGTGTGTGTGTGTGTGTGTGTGTGTGTGTGTGTGTGTGTGTGTGTGTGTGTGTGTGTGTCACCTGATGCGGTCGGGGATGCGGTGCGTCTGGTTGCCGTCGCTCTGGCAGTTCCCGGCGTACTGAGCCCGGCTGGCGGCGCCCTGGTCCCGCCTCAGCGCCATCGCCCCGTGGGTCAGGACGGACACGCCTTTGGCGATGCGCCTGCAGGGTGAGAGAGACGACAGCATGAGAAAGGGATTCTGGGAAGTTTTCAAAGCTCTAACTCCACTGAGGCATTCTGATTGGACGACCGCAGGAGTCCACAAACAAGGTTCTGGTGAACAAAGAAAGACCCGGATCAAGACTTTCAGAACCGAACCAGAAGCAACGTAAGGAAAGAAGTGTTAGCTTGTTAGCCAGAATGCTAGTTAGTTAGCTAGTTACCTGTGGAGGGAAGAACCTTTTAGAATGTAAAGAAAGAAACAAAAGGACTGAAAAGAGGTTCAAAATGAGAGAGATTTCACTGTGTGAACCTGGACTGTTTCACTGTGTGAACCTGGACTGTTTCACTGTGTGAACCTGGACTGTTTCACTGTGTGAACCTGGACTGTTTCAGGTGTGAACCTGGACTGTTTCACTGCGTGAACCTGGACTGTTTCACTGTGTGAACCTGGACTGTTTCACTGCGTGAATCTGGACTGTTTCAGGTGTGAACCTGGACTGTTTCACTGCGTGAACCTGGACTGTTTCACTGCGTGAACCTGGACTGTTTCACTGCGTGAACCTGGACTGTTTCACTGCGTGAACCTGGACTGTTTCACTGCGTGAACCTGGACTGTTTCACTGCGTGAACCTGGACTGTTTCACTGTGTGAACCTGGACTGTTTCACTGTGTGAACCTGGACTGTTTCACTGCGTGAACCTGGACTGTTTCACTGAGTGAACCTGGACTGTTTCACTGCGTGAACCTGGACTGTTTCACTGTGTGAACCTGGACTGTTTCACTGCGTGAACCTGGACTGTTTCACTGCGTGAACCTGGACTGGTTCACTGCGTGAACCTGGACTGGTTCACTGTGTGAACCTGGACTGTTTCACTGTGTGAACCTGGACTGTTTCACTGTGTGAACCTGGATTGTTTCACTGTGTGAACCTGGATTGTTTCACTGCGTGAACCTGGACTGTTTCACTGTGTGAACCTGGACTGTTTCACTGTGTGAACCTGGACTGTTTCACTGCGTGAACCTGGACTGTTTCACTGCGTGAACCTGGACTGTTTCACTGCGTGAACCTGGACTGTTTCACTGTGTGAACCTGGACTGTTTCACTGCGTGAACCTGGACTGTTTCACTGTGTGAACCTGGACTGTTTCACTGTGTGAACCTGGACTGTTTCACTGTGTGAACCTGGACTGTTTCACTGTGTGAACCTGGACTGTTTCACTGTGAACCTGGACTGTTTCACTGTGTGAACCTGGACTGTTTCACTGTGTGAACCTGGACTGTTTCACTGTGTGAACCTGGACTGTTTCACTGTGTGAACCTGGACTGTTTCACTGTGTGAACCTGGACTGTTTCACTGTGTGAACCTGGACTGTTTCACTGTGTGAACCTGAACTGTTTCACTGCGTGAACCTGGACTGTTTCACTGCGTGAACCTGGACTGTTTCACTGTGTGAACCTGGACTGTTTCACTGCGTGAACCTGGACTGTTTCACTGTGTGAACCTGGACTGTTTCACTGCGTGAACCTGGACTGTTTCACTGTGTGAACCTGGACATTTTCCTCTACTCCTCATCAGGTTCAGGGAAGAAATACTAAAAAGTGTTTTCTTGCTGATCTTCTTGTATTTTTAGAACACGTTTAGGTTTTCTGAACAAACGTCAGTCCAAACGGGAGAAAAACGATGGCGTTGGAACGGATTCAGAGCCACAGGGAGACGAACGTGGAACTGGATCTCTGTGGAACTGGTTTCATTGACGGTGTGTACTGGAGGACGTCGACCTCCACGGAGACACGACTCAGAAAGCCATCGGTGTGACATCTGACAACACGTGTGCGTGAGATGAAACGGGCTAATCCCATAACCCTTAGGGGTTAGGGGTCAGGGCTGGGGGCTCAGTCCCCCTGATGGGTGTGAATGTGTCGTCTGCATGAAGGAACAACACAACTTTTTACAGTGTTGTGAGGAGCTTTTCATTGTTACTGAACGCAGCAGCTGAAGCTGTAGTGAGATGTGTTGTGAAAAGGGTTAGCTTAGCAACACTAGCATCTGGGGCCCTGTCTTGTCCCTGACGGGGGGGTCAGTGGTCTGTCCTCACCTGCGCGGCTCGTCCCTCCAGCCCTGCGGCCTGATGGCGAACAGGGCCTTGGGCAGTCCGTCCAGCCCCAGGCCCGACAGGGCGGGGCCCACCGCAAACCACATGTGACTGGGCCCCGCCTGACCTGCCGCCCAGGCTGCCCGGAAGATCAGCTCCGCCTCCTCCAATGAGCAGTACAGGAGCCGCACCTGAGGGGGCGGAGCCAGGTCAGACAGGAAGAGGAAGGTTACAGTAGAGAAATGGAATGCACCATCCATGCTTTTAATTTGAAAATAAAACCTTTTCAGAGCTTTTATTTGATGATGATGATGATGGTGATGATGATGGTGATGATGATGGTGATGATGGTGATGATGGTGATGATGATGATGTTGGTGATGATGATGGTGATGATGATGATGGTGATGATGGTGATGATGATGGTGATGATGATGGTGATGATGATGATGATGGTGATGAAGGTGATGGTGATGAAG
>JABVMC010000136.1:10000-15000 GCA_013358685.1 Antennarius maculatus | reverse complement strand
CATGTCAACCTCATGTCAACCTCATAATAACCTCATGTCAAGCCCATAACAACCTCATGTCAACGTCATGTCAACCTCATAATAACCTCATGTCAACCTCATAATAACCTCATGTCAACCTCATGTCAACCTCATGTCAACCTCATAACAACCTCATGTCAAGCCCATAACAACCTCATGTCAACGTCATGTCAACCTCATAATAACCTCATGTCAACCTCATGTCAACCCCATAACAACCTCATGTCAACCTCATGTCAACCTCATAATAACCTCATGTCAACCTCATGTCAACCCCATAACAACCTCATGTCAACCTCATGTTAACCTCATGTTAACCTCATAACAACCTCATGTCAAGCCCATAACAACCTCATGTCAACCTCATGTCAACCTCATAATAACCTCATGTCAAGCTCATAACAACCTCATGTCAACGTCATGTCAACCTCATAATAACCTCATGTCAACCTCATGTCAACCTCATAACAACCTCATGTCAAGCCCATAACAACCTCATGTCAACCTCATGTCAACCTCATAACAACCTCATAACAACCTCATGTCAACGTCATGTCAACCTCATAATAACCTCATGTCAAGCCCATAACAACCTCATGTCAACCTCATAACAACCTCATAACAACCTCATGTCAACGTCATGTCAACCTCATAATAACCTCATGTCAAGCCCATAACAACCTCATCTCAACGTCATGTCAACCTCATAATAACCTCATGTCAACCTCATGTCAACCTCATGTCAACCTCATAATAATCTCATGTCAACCTCATGTCAACGTCATGTCAACCTCATAATAACCTCATGTCAACCTCATGTCAACCCCATAACAACCTCATGTCAACCTCATGTCAACCTCATAATAACCTCATTTCAACCTCATGTCAACCCCATAACAACCTCATGTCAACCTCATGTTAACCTCATGTTAAACCTCATAACAACCTCATGTCAAGCCCATAACAACCTCATGTCAAGCTCATAACAACCTCATGTCAAGCCCATAACAACCTCATGTCAACCTCATGTCAACCTCATAACAACCTCATGTCAACCTCATAATAACCTCATGTCAAGCCCATAACAACCTCATGTCAACGTCATGTCAACCTCATATTATGATGTTGACATGAGGTTGACGTGAGGTCTTTGAGGTTGTTATGATGTTGACATGAGGTTGACATGAGGTTGTTATGGGGTTGACATGAGGTTGACATGAGGTTGTTATGGGGTTGACATGAGGTTGTTATGGGGTTGACATGAGGTTTTTATGGGGTTGACATGAGGTTGTTATGGGGTTGACATGAGGTTTTTATGGGGTTGACATGAGGTTGTTATGATGTTGACATGAGGTTGACATGAGGTTGTTATGGGGTTGACATGAGGTTGACATGAGGTTGTTATGTGGTTGACATGAGGTTTTTATGGGGTTGACATGAGGTTGTTATGGGGTTGACATGAGGTTTTTATGGGGTTGACATGAGGTTGTTATGAGGTTGACATGAGGTTGTTATGGGGTTGACATGAGGTTTTTATGGGGTTGACATGAGGTTGTTATGTGGTTGACATGAGGTTTTTATGTGGTTGACATGAGGTTGTTATGTGGTTGACATGAGGTTTTTATGGGGTTGACATGAGGTTGTTATGGGGTTGACATGAGGTTGACATGAGGTTGTTATGGGGTTGACATGAGGTTGTTATGAGGTTGTTATGATGTTGACATGAGGTCGTTATGAGGTTGTTATGGTGTTGACATGAGGTTGACGTGAGGTTGTCATGAGGTTGTTATGACATTGACATGAGGTTGTTTTGACATTGACATGAGGTTATGAGGTTGACATGAGGTTCACATGAGGTTGTTATGACATTGACATGAGGTTGTTTTGACATTGACATGAGGTTATGAGGTTGACATGAGGTTATTATGGGGTTGACATCAGGTTGACATGAAGTTGTTATGGACTTGACATGAGGTTGTTATGAGGTTGACATGAGGTTGACATGAGGTTGTTATGACATTGACATGAGGTTATGAGGTTGACATGAGGTTATTATGAGGTTGACATGAGGTTGTTATGAGGTTGACATGAGGTTGACATGAGGTTGTTATGGGCTTGACATGAGGTTGTTATGAGCTTGACATGAGGTTGACATGAGGTTATTATGAGGTTGACATGACGTTGACATGAGGTTGTTATGGGCTTGACATGAGGTTATTATGAGGTTGACATGAGGTTGTTATGGGCTTGACATGAGGTTGTTATGAGGTTAACATGAGGTTGACATGAGGTTGTTATGGGGTTGACATGAGGTTGACATGAGGTTATTATGAGGTTGACATGAGGTTGACATGAGGTTGTTATGAGGTTGACATGAGGTTGACATGAGGTTATTATGAGGTTGACATGACGTTGACATGAGGTTGTTATGGGCTTGACATGAGGTTGTTATGAGGTTGACATGAGGTTGACATGAGGTTGACATGAGGTTGACATGAGGTTATTATGAGGTTGACATGAGGTTGACATGAGGTTGACATGAGGTTATCAACCTCATAACCTCATGTCAACGTCATAACAACCTCATGTCAAATTGAAGTCAAAAGGGGTTTAAATAAAGTTTTATCCAACGTTTCATCTGTTGTCGTGTCCTTCTGAGATCTAGAATCTGATTGGATGAAGTCAAACATGTGACCATTAAAGTTGCTTCTGCTTTCCTCCCTCAGCTCCAGGTTCAAATGGAGCTGATTGGCTGGAGGTCCCATTGCTCCTCCCTGAACAGGAAGTGGATGTCTGTTAGCTTCAACATTAGCTTTCATGTCAGAGGAGGAACTGAGGAGGGAGAGAAAACTAAAAAGAGATTTACGCTTTAACAGGATGTTCCTGTTATAAAATTAAAATTTGCATCTATAAAAATCAAACTTGATTTAATTCCAAACTGATCAGCGATCAGAAATTGATAAGTGATCAATCAGAAATCAATCACCTGAAGGTTCGTAATCATGACTCACGTCTCTGCGCTGCCGTTGCTGACTCGGCACGAAGCAGCGTTCACAATCGTGATGCTACAACAGCAGCAGTTAAGTGTGTGTGTGTGTGTGTGTGTGTGTGTGTGTGTTTTCCCCTCTTAATAAGGCTTTTATTGCCAGCGAGGGGCCACTTTGGAAAGAGAAGTCTTTTCTTCGTTTAAGGAGCTCCAGCGCTAACGCTAATGCTAATCGCTCGTGCTCAGAGAGAACGGTTAATAAATTAATCCGACATCGTTTCGTCCGCCTGGCGCCGAGTCGGCAAAGAAATTAATGTGCAGCGGCAGAGACCGGATAATTACTGGAGGCGGAGAGGAACAGGAGCTGGAGGCGGGACCACAGGGGGCGGGACCACAGGGGGCGGGACCACAGGGGGCGGGACCACAGGGGGCGGGACCACAGGGGGCGGGACCACAGGGGCATTTACAGGCCCATGGTCAGGCTCCGCCCACCTGACACTCCACTTCAGGGTGTGGCTCCAGAAGGGGGTCCTGGATGGATGATGATGGATTGATGGATGGCGTTTGGATGGCGGTTGGATGCTCACCTGGGCCTCGTTGTCCTTCAGCACCCGTTTGGTCCTGGCCCCCCCCGGGTCGTCGGTCACGTTCAGAACCACGACGCTCTTGCGCTCCCACCCGATGAAAGAGCCGTCCGTCATCCCCTCCACCATGTCCAGGAAGTCCTCGTAACCGTGGTGACGGGTGGTGACCACGGAGAAGGCGGTCCAGTCGTACTCCTCCAGCACCTCGAAGATCACCTCCAGCTGCAGCGCCGTGGAGCAGGTGAACTGGAGGTAGATGGAGCCGCTCTCCTGGAACGGCACAGGAAGTAGTCAGGGCCAGGGGGCGGAGTCAGGCAGGGGAGGCCCCCCAACAGGTTAGCCCACAGGTGACGTTAGCCCACAGGTGACGTTAGCCCACAGGTGACGTTAGCGTTAGCAGCTGCTTCTCTTACTGTCTGCAGGCGCGTCTCATCTAGACGATGGTCCGTCGCTGGGGGGGGGGCGGTGGGGGGGCTAATTTCCTCGTCGTTTCATCCTTTGTGTTTCTCTTAAAGCGACACAGCGACCAGGAAGGAGCACGTCTGACAGGAAGTCAGGACATCAAAGAAAGACGCCCCCCCAAGCCCCCTCTCGGAGAGCATGCTGGGAGCGGCGGCGGTGTAGGCGAACAAAACGAGTGTCCCCGTGGAACCTGGAGCTAACATCACCCCCCGCCGCCGAGAACGATGAGTGACATCACGCCCCCCCGCCCCCCCACTGATTAACGCTTAGCGTGTGCGGGAGAACCGTCCCGAGGCAATTAGCACTGGATTAGCGCTTAGCTCAGCTAATACGTCTCTCAGGCAGGGGCGGAGTCAGGCCAGCGTTAAACCCTGGTGGGTGGGGTCAGAGTGAACCAGCTGCTGGGGGCGATCAGCTGTTGTTCAGGCTGTGATGTCACGGCGTCCCAACGTCACGTCAAACATTTTTACCTGTGGCTCCCGTCCCAGACTGGCCCCTCCCCCCACAGCGACCACGGGCACGCCCGTTTGGGCGGAGACAAACTCCAGCATGGGAGCGAGAGGGGCGCGGTTAGGGGGCGGCGGCCTCTCCTCCTCGAACACCAATCCCTAGAAGGAAACACAAAGACGTCAGACGGGGGGGGTCGAATGCTACAGCAAGCTAGCTTAGGGGCCACCGCGATGCTAACAGGAAGCTAGTTTATGGGCCGCCATGTGGGGGCGTGTCTTAATACCCCCCTACCTGCAGCGGCGTGCCCCCCCCACCTGCAGCGGCGTGCACCCCCCACCTGCAGCGGCGTGCCCCCCCCACCTGCAGCGGTGTGCCCCCCCTACCTGCAGCGGCGTGCCCCCCCTACCTGCAGCGGCGTGCCCCCCCCACCTGCAGCGGCGTGCCCCCCCCACCTGCAGCGGCGTGCCCCCCCTACCTGCAGCGGCGTGCCCCCCCCA
>JABVMC010000136.1:0-2500 GCA_013358685.1 Antennarius maculatus | reverse complement strand
GTAGTATTACTTTAGTAGTACAGTAGTATTACGGTAGTATTACTGTATTATTGTAGTATTACTTTAGTCGTACAGTAGTATTATATTAGTATTACTGTAGTATTACTGAAGTATTACAGTAGTACTATTGTAGTATTACAGTAGTACTATTGTAGTATGACTGTAGTATGACTGTAGTATGACTGTATTATTATTGTAGTATTAGTCATACAGTGGCATTACATTAGTATTACATGAAGTATTACTGAAGTATTACAGTAGTACTATTGCAGTATGACTGTAGTATGACTGTAGTGTTACTGTAGTATTATTGTAGTATTAGTCGTACAGTAGTATTACATTAGTATTACTGTAGTATTACTGAAGTATTACAGTAGTACTATTGTAGTATGACTGTAGTATGACTGTAGTGTTACTGTAGTATTATTGTAGTATTCGTCGTACAGTAGTATTATAGTATTACTGTAGTATTACTGAAGTATTACAGTAGTACTATTGTAGTATGACTGTAGTATGACTGTAGTGTTACTGTAGTATTATTGTAGTATTAGTCGTACAGTAGTATTACATTAGTATTACTGTAGTATTACAGTAGTACTATTGCAGTATGACTGTAGTATGACTGTAGTGTTACTGTAGTATTATTGTAGTATTAGTCGTACAGTAGTATTACATTAGTATTACTGTAGTATTACTGAAGTATTACAGTAGTACTATTGTAGTATGACTGTAGTATGACTGTAGTGTTACTGTAGTACTATTGTAGTATTCGTCGTACAGTAGTATTATATTAGTATTACTGTAGTATTACTGAAGTATTACAGTAGTACTATTGTAGTATGACTGTAGTATGACTGTAGTGTTACTGTAGTATTATTGTAGTATTCGTCGTACAGTAGTATTACATTAGTATTACTGTAGTATTACTCAAGTATTACAGTAGTACTATTGTAGTATGACTGTAGTATGACTGTAGTGTTACTGTAGTATTATTGTAGTATTCGTCGTACAGTAGTATTACATTAGTATTACTGTAGTATTACTCAAGTATTACAGTAGTACTATTGTAGTATGACTGTAGTATGAGTGTAGTGTTACTGTAGTATTATTGTAGTATTCGTCGTACAGTAGTATTACATTAGTATTACTGTAGTATTACTCAAGTATTACAGTAGTACTATTGTAGTATGACTGTAGTATGACTGTAGTGTTACTGTAGTATTATTGTAGTATTCGTCGTACAGTAGTATTACATTAGTATTACTGTAGTATTACAGTAGTATTATTGTAGTATTACTGTAGTATGACTGTAGTAATACTGTAGTATTATTATCTTAGGGAAATGTCACCAGAAGCTGAGTGGAGTCCAGTCAGAGCAGTCAGCTGATTGGTTGAATCAACTTCCAATCAGCTGACTGCATCTGGACCTGAAAACGCTGAGTCATTGATCAGAGAGAACCTGAACCAGCTGGAGATCTAGAATCTGATTGGATGATGTTGACCATGTGACCACTACAGCTGCTCCAACACCTCCAGGTTCAAATGGAGCTGATTGGCTGGAGGTCCTGTGGCTCCTCCCTGAACAGGAAGTGCATGTCTGTTAGCTTCCAGATTAGCATCGCTAGCAGCACAGACATCACTCGTTTGTCCCGTCTGACCGGTGTCCCTGAACGCACCACGAGCCCGGCTTCGTGCAGTGTCTTTAATTACAGAGGTGGCACCGATGCATTCTGGGAGACGGCGGCGATCTGACGGCGTTAATGAGGCGTTCAGGGAGCGTCCGGCGTTGAATCAAACATGGATCACATGACGCCTGTTCGCCAAGTGCGTTTGTGTCGGCGGCGCGTTTGAAGGCATCAGATTTATTTCGATGAACAGAAATAAAGAAAAAACGTCCAAAAATAAACATGAAGAGCAAAGAGACGGTTTCCTGACAACACCCGAACGCAGCACGACCCCAGATCAGCCAATCACAGAGGAGGATTCAGTCAGAAATAGAACCACTGTCACATTTACCTCCATCAGTCAATGTCAGACGAGTAGACCCCGCCCACAACAGGCCCCGCCCACAACAGGCAGCGCTAACAAACCATCGTGTAAATCAGAGGATCCTCATGAATAAATAATGAGGAAATGAATAATGACACCCCCCCCCCTTGTTCCTCCACCACAAATCAAACACCTGCATGGTCGCCACAACAACCCCTGGTGAGGTCGCCGCGGCGACGCTCTCATCATCATCCAATTAAGACTAAACACCTGTAGGAGCAAAAAAAGTTAGGAATTACAATTAGCTAACGAGCTAACGAGCTAACGAGGAAGAGGAAGGAAAAATATTTGAAGCTGAGAAGGAAAGAAAGAAACGACGCATCTGGGGGAGGAAGATGGAGAGAAGGAGGAAGAGGAGGAGGAAGAGGAGGAGGAGGAAGAGGAGGAGGAGGAGGAGGAGGAGAAGGAGAGGAGGAAGAGGAGGAGGAGGAGGAGGAAGAGGAGGAGAGAG
>JABVMC010000135.1:30000-31576 GCA_013358685.1 Antennarius maculatus | reverse complement strand
ACACACACACACACACACACACAGACACACAGACACACACACACACACAGACACACACACACACACACACACACACAGACACACACACACACACACACACAGACACACAGACACACACACACACACACACACAGACACACACACACACCCGACCCGCCTGACGCTGTTCTGTTAGCTTTGTGCTGTTAGCTCGTTTAGCATTAGCATCTTGCTATTTGGTTCTGTTTAGCTTCCTTAGCTTAGCCACCAGCTAGCGGCTGCAGCTAACCTGAGAATCAAGTCTTTTCAAAATAAAACAGGAAACTGCAAAAAATACCATTTGAGCACGACCCTCCAAGCCCCGCCCCCCGCCCCGCCCCCTCTGTCAGATGTTTTAGACGCCGCTCTGCTTCGCAAACGGAGCGAGGAAATCAGATTTCACTCAGCGTGGTGCCCTGGGGGGGTCAGGGGGCTTTGGGGGGGTCTGTCAGCTCCGCTTTGCGTCCTCAGACCCTCTGAGGTTCCGGTCTGTTCTGGGTTCTGATTGGACGGCGCTGCTCAGAGGGGCGGAGCCACACAGCGAGCCGAAGTGCCGTTGGGGGGTGCCTCGTATTTCACAGAGAATTAAGCCACTAATTGCTAATTAGAGGAGCGTCTGATTGGTGGGCAGCGATTAGCAGACAGGAAATAACATCCGCCATGCCGCCGGGCGTCACGCCAACGCGCCACACGCTAACCGTAACCCCCCCAACCCCCCGCGCCAAGGGATGCCACCCCTCCCCCACACGACACGAGCTGCAGCGGATTTATAGACAGGTGGTCGAGTCAGAACTCATCACCGGGGGGGGGGTTAATAACACCACACCTGTCCACCCGGCGCCGCCGGCGGGGCGGCCCCCTCCAGCTGGCGGTGGTTCATGGAATGTAGGTCGTAACCGGACGTGACCCCAAAACCACAGGAAAGGAAGTGTGTGTTCTCCTACAGGAAGTGTGTGTTCTCCTACAGGAAGTGTGTGTTCTCCTACAGGAAGTGTGTGTTCTCCTACAGGAAGTGTGTGTTCTCCTACAGGAAGTGTGTGTTCTCCTACAGGAAGTGTGTGCTCTCCGACAGGAAGTGTGTGTTCTCCTACAGGAAGTGTGTGCTCTCCGACAGGAAGTGTGTGTTCTCCGACAGGAAGTGTGTGTTCTCCTACAGGAAGTGTGTGTTCTCCCACAGGAAGTGTGTGTTCTCCCACAGGAAGTGTGTGCTCTCCTACAGGAAGTGTGTGTTCTCCTACAGGAAGTGTGTGGTTCTCCTACAGGAAGTGTGTGCTCTCCTACAGGAAGTGTGTGCTCTCTGACAGGAAGTGTGTGCTCTCCGACAGGAAGTGTGTGTTCTCCTACAGGAAGTGTGTGTTCTCCTACAGGAAGTGTGTGTTCTCCCACAGGAAGTGTGTGTTCTCCCACAGGAAGTGTGTGTTCTCCTACAGGAAGTGTGTGTTCTCCTACAGGAAGTGTGTGTTCTCCCACAGGAAGTGTGTGTTCTCCCACAGGAAGTGTGTGCTCTCCTACAGGAAGTGTGTGTTCTCCTACAGGAAGTGTGTGTTCTCCTACAGGA
>JABVMC010000135.1:12500-25000 GCA_013358685.1 Antennarius maculatus | reverse complement strand
TGAACGGGGGCGGGTCCAGTTTCTGTCACAGATTGAGGATGGGGGGCCGTCCATTTGCTCCCAGCTCCTCCTTTGTGGTCAACCCCCCCCAGGTTTATTTTGAAGGGCTGGTTCCATCTACGGAGGCGTCGGGTCCGTCTGGTCTGACGCTGCTCTCTGTCCCCCCCCAGGTCCCACGACTGGCCTGAGTTTGGATCCCTGAGTGGAACGAGAGGCGGGATGAACAACACGCCGCCTGGATTACGGTTGGTGTGTGCACTTCCTGTTTATCCCCTCCGTCTGGTTCTGGTCCTGGTCCTGGGAGTAGAGTCTGGGTCAGGGTTTTGTGGGTTTGGACTGCGTGTGGGACTCCGTCAGGGAGTGTTTGGACTTAAAGACAATGAAGGGGTTAGCGGACCAGGGTCGTGGTCTTCAGGGGCTTTAATCTGGATTAAACAGATCCTGGTCGAAACGGAACCGGACCACTTTGTTGGGTCCAAACAGGACGCCATGAAGACGTCCAGCTTTGTGTTGTTGTTGCGTGTTTGCTAGCGCTCTGCACATTGTGTGTGACGGGGGGGGGGGGCTGCTTTTTGCTGACATAGTCTTGCAGGGATTATTTGCCTGGACCACATGCCCCCCCAGGGGCATTGTGGGCCCCTCTGGGCCCGTTGTCTTCTTTCCACTCAATTGATGGAGGGATAAAAGGTAAAAAAAAATGCACTGCATGGACTTTCAGAGAGAAAGAGAGAGACAGAGAGACAGGGGGGTCGGTTGGTGACTCTGGAGTCCTGCTGTTGGGGGGCCCCTAACCGGCCATGAGGGCCCAGAGCAGCCCGGAACTGAGGAAGGGAGCCCAGCAAGGAGACCATGTCCTTAAACTACATCAGAAACTTCTATGAAGGATGCGTAAGTAGAACCGGAGGCGGTGGACCAACTGCCAACCAACCGCCAACCAACCGCCAACCAACCGCCAACCAGCCGCCAACCAACCGCCAACCAGCCGCCAAACAACCGCCAACCAACCGTCAGCTAACCGTCGGTCGTCCTTCCCAGACTTGCCAACCCAAAGACTCTTTGTTGCGTTGGGTCCTGGTTGTGTCGCGCTACCGTTCCTGTGTGTTCCCGTGTCGTTGATGCTGAGGTCATGTGTTTGTGTCCCAGCTCAGGCCTCCCACCGTGATTGGCCAGTTCCACACGCTGTTCTTCGGCTCGGTGCGGATGTTCTTCCTGGGCGTCCTGGGATTCGCCGTCTACGGGAATGAGGCGCTGCACTTCAGCTGCGACCCGGACCGCCGAGAACTCAACCTGTTCTGCTACAACCAGTTCCGACCCATCACACCTCAGGTAGGACCACCCGCTGGGCGGGGTCACCTGATCCGCACCTGATCGTGTGAATCAGCTCCAGGTTCATGAAATCATGGCGCTCCACAGGGGACTAGTCTACGGCCCTGGAGTTCATTCATAGGACAACATTAGCCAAACGTCTCTATGCTATGACACAACTATGTCAACTGGTTATAAAACCTCATGGTAATGTATGGTGGTCTGTTTTAAGGTAGATAAAAAATTGTATCATGACTGTCAAGGCTTTCAGAAGCTCCAGAATCAGATAAGAGAAAACAGAGAAGCTAACACTTAGCTAAGCTAAAAATGATCCCCCAGTTCTCACCTTTCTTGAAAACTATCACCAAATGTCAGCTATCAATGAACTTAATGATGAGTTTTGTTCTCCATTTCCTTCCCCCTCCTTCTTGCCCCCCCCCCCCCCCACAGGTGTTTTGGGCGCTCCAGCTGGTAACTGTTCTGGTTCCTGGGGCGGTGTTCCACCTCTATGCAGCCTGTAAGAACATCGACCAGGAGGAGATCCTGGAGCGACCCGTCTACACCGTCTTCTACATCATCTCTGTTCTGTTACGCATCATTCTGGAAGTCATCGCCTTCTGGCTACAGAGTCACCTGTTTGGCTTCCAGGTGTGTTCGATTCTACAGAATCCAATCAGTGAAACAAGCGGAAAGATTTGAGTTGAATTGAAAGATTGGAAATGAAAGATTTACATCATCTGCATAGTCGTGAATATGTAGATGATGTCAACGTCATCATTGCAACTGTAACACAATCAAGTCTCCTGTGAAAGGGTTATAGTTAGAGTTAAGGGTTAGGGGTTAGGGGTAGGGTTAGGGTTCAGGTTAGGATTAGGTTTAGGGTTAGGGGTTAGGAGCTAGAGTTAGGATTACATTTAGGGTTAGGGTTTACGGTCAAGGATTAGGATTCAGGTTCGGTTTTGGGTAAGGGTTCGGGTTAGGTGTTAAGGATTTGGGTTAGGGTTAGGGTGACCTCACACCATTATAATTAAAGCTGGTTCTGGTCACATGACACAACATTCACTGGGCATCAATGAGTCTGGGCTCCCCTTGAACCCTTGTGTCCCCTGTTGGTGGGGTTGGGGTTTGTGGGTTGGGGTTAACTTCAGGACTCAGAAACTGGACTCTGAGCATGGTGTCCAGTCTTGACGATGTTCCCTCCTGGTGTTGCCCCCCCCACAGGTCCACCCCCTGTATATGTGTGACGCCAGCGCTCTGGAGAAGGCCTTCAACGTGACCAGGTGCATGGTGCCCGAACACTTTGAGAAGACCATCTTCCTCAGCGCCATGTACACCTTCACCGTCATCACCATCCTCCTCTGTGTCGCCGAGATATTCGAGATCCTCTGCCGACGACTCGGTTACCTCAACAACCAATGACGCGCTGAGGACACAGGAGGGTGAACACGTATGACCCGGCGTGAGATCAGCTGACAGGAAGTACCATAACGGCGTTGTCCATCTCGGGTCATCGCTGGCAGGTCGGACCTTTTCTCCAGGTATCATCGCGAGTCGTGTTTCAGGTATCAGTGGGTCGGTGCCACCGGGTCCCGGGGGGGCGGAGAATATCTTTACCTCTGACTCCGAACCACCAGGGGACGGACACAGGAAGGGTTCTGGTTGTACCACACCAACGCCGGGCAGCTACCAAACCCGTCGCCACGGTCGAGTCTTGTTGCTACGGTCGAGTCCTGTTGCTACGGTCGAGTCCTGTTGCTACGGTCGAGTCCTGTTGCTACGGTCGAGTCCTATTGCTGCGGTCGAGTCCTATTGCTGCGGTTGAGTCCTGTTGCTACGGTCGAGTCCTATTGCTGCGGTCGAGTCCTGTTGCTGCGGTCGAGTCCTGTTGCTACGGTCGAGTCCTGTTGCTACGGTCGAGTCCTGTTGCTGCGGTCGAGTCCTGTTGCTACGGTCGAGTCTTGTTGCTACGGTCGAGTCCTGTTGCTACGGTCGAGTCCTGTTACCACGATCGAATCCTGTTGCCGCGGTCGAGTCCTGTTGCCATGGTCGAGTCCTGTTGCCATGGTCGAGTCCTGTTGCCATGGTCGAGTCCTGTTGCTACGGTCGAGTCCTGTTGCTACGGTCGAGTCCTGTTGCTACGGTCGAGTCCTATTGCTGCGGTCGGGTCCTGTTGCTGCGGTCGAGTCCTGTTGCTACGGTCGAGTCCTGTTGCTGCGGTCGAGTCCTGTTGCTACGGTCGAGTCCTGTTGCTACGGTCGAGTCCTATTGCTGCGGTCGGGTCCTGTTGCTGCGGTCGAGTCCTGTTGCTACGGTAGAGTCCTGTTGCTACGGTCGAGTCCTGTTGCTACGGTCGAGTCTTGTTGCTACGGTCGAGTCCTGTTGCTACGGTCGAGTCCTGTTGCTGCGGTCGAGTCCTGTTGCTACGGTCGAGTCTTGTTGCTACGGTCGAGTCTTGTTGCTACGGTCGAGTCCTGTTGCTACGGTCGAGTCCTGTTGCTACGGTCGAGTCCTGTTGCTACGGTCGAGTCCTGTTGCTACGGTCGAGTCCTGTTGCTACGGTCGAGTCTTGTTGCTACGGTCGAGTCCTGTTGCTACGGTCGAGTCCTGTTGCTACGGTCGAGTCCTGTTGCTGCGGTCGAGTCTTGTTGCTACGGTCGAGTCTTGTTGCTACGGTCGAGTCCTGTTGCTACGGTCGAGTCCTGTTGCTGCGGTCGAGTCCTGTTGCTGCGGTCGAGTCCTGTTGCTACGGTCGAGTCCTGTTGCTGCGGTCGAGTCCTGTTGCTACGGTCGAGTCCTGTTGCTGCGGTCGAGTCCTGTTGCTACGGTCGAGTCGAGTTGCTGCAGCTCGTCTTCCAGGTGCTGATTGGTTCTGGACCGTCACACCTCTGAATCGGTAGCTCCGCCCACAGGCGAGGGAGTTCCAGGTGTCGTTGCCCCCCCCCCGACACTTCCGTGTGTGACATTCGTCACTCCCCAGATGTGTCTGCTGTCGCTCGGAGCGGGTCGTGACCTTCAACACCAGGTGTCAATCATCCTCCTCAGTCGTCAGGCCGCTGGTGGGGCGGAGGAAGACGGAGGGCCTGTTGACCTCCATGGCGGCGCCGGAGGTTGTCGTCTAAAAATAAACCAATCAAACGTACGAGGATCAAAAGTATCAGGTGGTAAAAAAATAATTAGAATAAACACGTAAACCTCGGCTCACGTCGTTTGGAGTTCCGTCGTTCGGTTTTCAACAAAAATACACAGAAAAATTAAGATCAAGTTTACGTCGTTTTAGGTGACAAATACTGGAATCATTAAATCACTAGTGAACCGTTAAACACACGTAATGTCATGTTACCGTACAATAAAACATATAAAACATCATGTTAGTAGCCCGTAGCAATAGAGAGCTGAAGACGAGACAGACGTTTTTTCTGCACTATATTAAAAATAAAATGTGTTTGTCAGCTTAATATAGATTCACATTAACCAAATATTATCGAAATGCATTCATTAATTATGTTCATTAATGGTTCATTAACCTACAGTTCCGCGGTGCACTGGCGTCGTGCCCGGAGTGTCCCCTGCCTCAGGCCCTATGCTGCTGGGACAGGCTCCAGCTCCCGTGACCCAATACAGCGGTGGTAATCTGAAAATGACTGACTGACTAACCTCCAGTTCAGCCTGGAGACGAGTTCATCCAACTCACGTGGTTTTAGACTGACGTCACGTCTCCTGGAGCCGATGAACGACGAAAGTGGAGGTTTACTTTTTTTAATTTAATTTAACTGAATTTAGCTTCATTTTATTTTATTTTTTGAAATTATTAACAGTAGGAGTTACGTGTTCAGAGAATTTAACTGAATCTTGGGGAAAAAAAGTGCATTTGAACAAACAAGGGGAGTAACTGAAAACAGAATCAGGACTGAACGTTTGAGGCTTTTGGTTTCGGCTCGTTTTGGTTTCGTTTGCATTTCAGAACTTTTCTCATGAAGGATAAAGTCGTTGAGTCCAGACGCGTGTGAGAGGAGGTTCTGCTGGACTGAGCCGTGGTTCGGTGGTTCTGGGGTCCGTTCTCTCTCGTTGGTCGTTTTCGTGTCATCAGACATCCATCCAGCTTTTGTTAGGAACTTTTCAGCCTCTGTTCATCATCTCAGGAACAAAAGGACCAGATGGACCCGGATCACACCTGATCCACTGCGGTTCTGGACCCGGGTGGGTCTGCTCTGGTTTGTGTGAACGCATCCAGATAGGAACCCAACCGTCTTCCTGTTCGTCGCCGTTCAGGCGACCAGATGTTCTCCTCAGTCTTGTGTCTTGAGATGATCGATTAAACTTGTCCTACCATCGTCTCTGCTTCTGATTGATTATCATGAGCTGATAATTACTTGAGTGACTATATTTAGTGAACTAGGAAACTAATCAATAATCATGTGTTCAGAAAGGTCCTTTTAAACTCAACTGGTTCTAAAAGAAGGACAAACAGACACAGGAAATTACATCCATAATCATATATAATCAAGTGTGTCGTCTTTGGACTGAAAGATAATAGTAATATATAAATAAATAAAATAATCATAATTGTTCATTCTGATGCATTTACCATTCAGTATCTTGGAGTTTTTTGAATATTTTTTAAAAATAATCAAGTTTTCCATAATTTGGTCGATAGACAGTAAACATATAAATATTTATATATTATATAGAAAGAATAAAGTTATATTAATACTGCTGATCATTGAGTCAGTTTTATTGATTATCCAGGTTAAAGTCTGAAACATTCCACATTGGATTAAAACGAGCTTCTTTCTGCTTTATTTCAAAATTGAATGTAACCATACCAACAAGTGTACAATGATTAAAAAACAATTACCGGGGGTAATATATAAAAACATTCATAAAATAATTTACAGATGATATAATTTTGAAAGCCTTTTTGTTCAATGAACCACTGATTGATTTAATACACGCCAGAGCATTGTGATAGGAAACGTTGTCAAAACGCTTTAAAGATGTTAGAATAAAAAAAGGTTATTTTTGCTTTTGGAAAATAAAAATAAAACATTTTCCCTTTTTTAAGGAGAAATTCTTGTAGAGTTCAGAATGTTGTAGAACTTGTTCATGAAATAAGGAGAGTTTTCCTGTACGTTTTTTATATTGTAGCTGCTGCTTGATTTAAAATATGAAATTATTGATTTAAACCTATAAAAAATACAGCTGAGAATAAAGTTCCAAACGGATTTTAAAGTAAACGTTGGGTCCAGTTGGTTTAAAACAAGTTTGGTGAAACCAGGAGTTCCGCTGACGTCATCTGTCCCGTTTAGGCGGCGGCTCTGATTGGCTGCAAACGCGGAAGTGAGGGAAAGCCAGAAAACAACAACAGGGAAGCGGATCGCTCGGATGTTCTAGTGTCTCCCGGAGGGTCTCCAGACGGACATGGCGGTACCGGCCCAGTTCCGGTCCATCCAGCACCACCTGCGGACCGCGCAGGAACACGACAAGCGGGACCCGGTCGTCGCGTATTACTGTAAGTTAGCTCGGGCTAGCGTTAGCCGCTGCTAGCCTTACAGCTGTGTGTCACAGCCTGGCTCGTGCTTCAGATGGGACGTCACGCGTGACGGGGTTACTGACAAAGACGCGCGTGACGCGAGTTGGTTGATATCAGGTGTAACGTTAGTTAGCAGCGTTAGCTCCGTCCGTTCAAACTTAGTTAGCCGGCTAGCGCGTTAGCAGCTAGGTGGGAACGTTCCTGTCAGGTAGGCTCAGGTGGGCGGGGTCTAGCAGGGGCCAGACGCAGAGGGGCAGGGCTTGTTGTTGGTGGCTCACCGTAAAGGAATGGGCTCCACCCCCCTGCCCAGGTGTGTCTCACTGCTCACGAGCCGGCGCTGCAGGTGACGTCATTCAGGAGTCCTGTTGGAGTTGTTTCCGTTCGGCTGGACACGTCCATTTATTATGACGTCACCAATAAATATAAACAACCTGGAGCTCATTGTAATCTGTTAACCTAGTAATCTGTTTGTAACTAATCTCAGTTACAGAGTTTAAACTAATCAAACTGTTTGATAGGCACGCGTGTACACAGGATACACACAGGATACACACAGGATACACACAGGATACACATAATACACACAGGATACACACAGGATACACTCAGGATACACACAGGATACACATAATACACACAGGATACACACAGGATACACACAGGATACACACAGGATACACTCAGGATACACACAGGATACACATAATACACACAAGATACACACAGGATACACACAGGATACACTCAGGATACACACAGGATACACATAATACACACAAGATACACACAGGATACACACAGGATACACACAGGATACACATAATACACACAGGATACACATAATACACACAGGATACACACAGGATACACACAGGATACACATAATACACACAGGATACACATAATACACACAGGATACACATAATACACACAGGATACACATAATATACACAGGATACACACAGGATACACACAGGATACACACAGGATACACACAGGATACACATAATACACACAAGATACACACAGGATACACATAGGATACACACAGGATACACACAGGATACACACTCGATACACATAATACACACAGGATACACACAGGATACACATAATACACACAGGATACACACAGGATACACATAGGATACACATAGGATACACACAGGATACACATAATACACACAGGATACACACAGGATACACATAGGATACACACAGGATACACACAGGATACACACTCGATACACATAATATACACAGGATACACACAGGATACACATAGGATACACACAGGATACACATAATACACACAGGATACACACAGGATACACATAGGATACACACAGGATACACACAGGATACACACTCTATACACATTATACACACAGGATACACACAGGATACACACTCGATACACATAATACACACAGGATACACACAGGATACACACAGGATACACACAGGATACACACTCGATACACATAATACACACAGGATACACACATAATACACACAGGATACACACAGGATACACATAATACACACAGGATACACACTCGATACACATAATACACACAGGATACACACAGGATACACACTCGATACACATGTTTACTGGTGTCTACTGGTGTTTACTGGTGTCTACTGGTGTTTACTGGTGTCTACTGGTGTTTACTGGTGTTTACTGGTGTTTACTGGTGTCTACTGGTGTCTACTGGTGTCTACTGGTGTCTACTGGTGTCGACTGGTGTTTACTTGTGTTTACTTGTGTTTACTGGTGTTTACTGGTGTTTACTGGTGTTTACTGGTGTTTACTGGTGTTTACTGGTGTTTACTGGTGTCTACTGGTGTCTACTGGTGTTTACTGGTGTTTACTGGTGTCTACTGGTGTTTACTGGTGTCGACTGGTGTTTACTGGTGTCTACTGGTGTCTACTGGTGTCTACTGGTGTTTACTGGTGTCTACTGGTGTCTACTGGTGTTTACTGGTGTTTACTGGTGTCTACTGGTGTTTACTGGTGTCTACTGGTGTCTACTGGTGTTTACTGGTGTCTACTGGTGTCGACTGGTGTCGACTGGTGTCTACTGGTGTTTACTGGTGTTTACTGGTGTTTACTTGTGTTTACTTGTGTTTACTGGTGTTTACTGGTGTTTACTGGTGTTTACTGGTGTTTACTGGTGTTTACTGGTGTTTACTGGTGTCTACTGGTGTTGACTGGTGTTGACTGGTGTTGACTGGTGTTGACTGGTGTTTACTGGTGTCTGTTGGTGTTGACTGGTGTTGACTGGTGTTGACTGGTGTTGACTGGTGTTGACTGGTGTTGACTGGTGTCTGTTGGTGTTGACTGGTGTCGACTGGTGTTGACTGGTGTTGACTGGTGTTTACTGGTGTCTGTTGGTGTTGACTGGTGTTGACTGATGTTTACTGGTGTTTACTGGTGTTTACTGGTGTTTACTGGTGTCGACTGGTGTCGACTGGTGTCGACTGGTGTTTACTGGTGTTGACTGGTGTTTACTGGTGTTGACTGGTGTTGACTGGTGTTTACTGGTGTCGACTGGTGTCGACTGGTGTCGACTGGTGTCTACTGGTGTCTGTTGGTGTTTACTGGTGTCGACTGGTGTCGACTGGTGTTGACTGGTGTCTACTGGTGTTGACTGGTGTTGACTGGTGTTTACTGGTGTCTACTGGTGTCTACTGGTGTCTGTTGGTGTTGACTGGTGTCGACTGGTGTTTACTGGTGTTTACTGGTGTTTACTGGTGTTTACTGGTGTTTACTGGTGTTTACTGGTGTTTACTGGTGTCTGTTGGTGTCTACTGGTGTCGACTGGTGTCGACTGGTGTTGACTGGTGTTTACTGGTGTTTACTGGTGTTGACTGGTGTTTACTGGTGTTGACTGGTGTTTACTGGTGTTTACTGGTGTTTACTGGTGTTTACTGGTGTTGACTGGTGTTTACTGGTGTTTACTGGTGTTGACTGGTGTTGACTGGTGTTGACTGGTGTCTACTGGTGTTGACTGGTGTCGACTGGTGTCTGTTGGTGTCCACTGGTGTCGACTGGTGTCGACTGGTGTTGACTGGTGTTTACTGGTGTCGACTGGTGTCGACTGGTGTCTACTGGTGTCGACTGGTGTCTACTGGTGTCGACTGGTGTTTACTGGTGTCTACTGGTGTCTGTTGGTGTCGACTGGTGTTTACTGGTGTCTACTGGTGTCTGTTGGTGTCTACTGGTGTCGACTGGTGTCGACTGGTGTTGACTGGTGTTTACTGGTGTCGACTGGTGTCGACTGGTGTCTACTGGTGTCGACTGGTGTCTACTGGTGTCGACTGGTGTTTACTGGTGTCTACTGGTGTTTACTGGTGTCGACTGGTGTTGACTGGTGTTGACTGGTGTCGACTGGTGTCTACTGGTGTTGACTGGTGTCTACTGGTGTCGACTGGTGTCTACTGGTGTTTACTGGTGTCTACTGGTGTCGACTGGTGTCGACTGGTGTTGACTGGTGTCTACTGGTGTCGACTGGTGTCTACTGGTGTTTACTGGTGTCGACTGGTGTCGACTGGTGTTGACTGGTGTCTACTGGTGTCGACTGGTGTCTACTGGTGTTTACTGGTGTCGACTGGTGTCTACTGGTGTTGACTGGTGTTGACTGGTGTCTACTGGTGTCGACTGGTGTCTACTGGTGTCGACTGGTGTCTACTGGTGTTTACTGGTGTCGACTGGTGTCTACTGGTGTTGACTGGTGTCTACTGGTGTCGACTGGTGTCGACTGGTGTTGACTGGTGTCTACTGGTGTCGACTGGTGTCGACTGGTGTTGACTGGTGTCTACTGGTGTTTACTTTCGTGGCAGCGCTTCCTGTAATGATGATTGAAGTCTTGGCTTCGCTTCAGAATCATTTTTTGAAGCGAAGCCATCGCCAGAATGATGGTGGCCGCGTTCCAATTCGCCCCATTGTGAGGCTGCACGCCGTGGACGTCTGCAGGGTTTATTCAGGAACGCCGTGGGGCCGGGATAATTGGAATGATCAGGGGGCGGGGCTAGGTTCTCCTCACGGAGGTCAGGTGTTCAGATCGGATGTGATTGGATGGTTTCCCCACAACACACCAGAGGGGGGTGGGAGGGGCCTCAGTGGTGGACCAGTGATCAGCTGGACCCCTGGAGGTCAACAGCTCCGTGTGTTTGTGTGTGTGTGTGTGTGTGTGTCCGTTTGAGAAGCTGTTCTGGTGGGTCACGTTAACGGTTGTTGGGCGTCATCTGTCACTGGGCCCTGCCCCACATGGGCGGGTCTATGTAAATTAACCTGTTAATGCATGGTGATATTTCAGCACGCCTCCGGGCCGATCGATGGTGGGCGGGGTCAGAGCCAGGGACCCGGGTCCAGACAGAACCATGAATCGGCAGAACTCCCAGAGGCTCTTCATCTTCTGAGTCTTCCTCACTTTATTTGACGACATCATAAAAATAATCGATTGAACCCAGAACGCTCGTGGAGCGGCACCGTCCTGCCAGGGCGGGTCAGAACCTCCTCGTTATCCATATTTATGAGTTGCATCTTCATAAAATCCATAAAGTTGGCAAACATGAAGGATGTGAGGAAGAGGACGATTCAGTGGTTCTGATTTATGTTCTCCGAGGATTATGGGAGGTTTGGTTCCGATCCAAAGACGATGCTGAACGCGGCCCAGACGTCACATTTCTCTGAATTTATTTCTGCGGTGATGAATAAACGCGGCGCTCCGACTTTTATCGACCCGTTATTCCTCCCGGCAGAGCTGATGATGTCATCATCGGACTCTGTGGTTGGTTGTTGGTTCGGTTGAATTCAGGGGGTTCTGGGACGTGATGGAGCGATTCGCATTGCTGTTGTGTTACTGCCTGTTTAAATAAAGGTTTCAATTTGAAGTGGTGTTGGTGAACGTTGACCTGCAGTTCCTCAGCCGAGCAGCAGAGGGCAGCTCCGAGTCTGAGCGGCGGACCAGTGCCGTCAGGGTGTCCCGTGTCGGACAAAGAGGTTCTCTGTAGACCGACGACTCCAGGCTGCTCCAGGGGTTCAGGACCGGCGTCGAACGAGAACACGCTACATGTGTGTCACGCTGGTGGTTTGAGGAAACACTGACTCAGACGGGTCGCCTCATGGTTCTGGGCTGTGAAGCGGGTCATTGTTCTGTCGGGACGCAGAACAACAAGTTCTGTTTACGCGACAACCACTGTCCCAGAAATGGAAAACCGTTTCCCTTTGCTAGAGAGGAAGTTCTGGGTTCGTAGAGTTCTGCCCCTGGAGTTCTGCCCCTGGAGTTCTGCCCCTAGAGTTCTGCCCCTGGAGTTCTGCCCCTAGAGTTCTGTCCCTGGAGTTCTGTCCCTGGAGTTCTGCCCCTAGAGTTCTGCCCCGAGAGTTCTGTCCCTAGAGTTCTGTCTCTAGAGTTCTGCCCCTGGAGTTCTACCCCTGGAGTTCTACCCCTAGAGTTCTACCCCTAGAGTTCTGCCCCTAGAGTTCTGCCCCTAGAGTTCTGCCCCTAGAGTTCTGCCCCTAGAGTTCTGCCCCTAGAGTTCTGCCCCCAGAGCTCTGCCCCCAGAGCTCTGCCCCTAGAGTTCTGCCCCTAGAGTTCTGCCCCTAGAGTTCTGCCCCTAGAGTTCTGCCCCTAGAGTTCTGTCTCTAGAGTTCTGC
>JABVMC010000135.1:0-2500 GCA_013358685.1 Antennarius maculatus | reverse complement strand
CGCCCCCTCCGCTCACGTTCTCCTTTTCTGTTGGTCGCGCCTGAGAGGGGCGGAGCTTTAGTTTCTCTACATTTAACTTGGTTTTTATTTTGGCGGGAAGTTTTCACAACATTTTTCAGGAAGAAGTGATTAAAAACGTTTGAATAAAATGTTTGAAGTGAACCTCGACTTGTTTGTTTGTTTGTTTGTTTGTTTGTTTGTTTGCTGAAATCACTGAATAAACGAGGGATGGGGTGTAATTTGTTGGTGCTCTTTTTTTTTTCAAATTAAAAGTCTGGCATCTGTTGGTTCTGTTTGCTGCCTCTTGGCCTAATTGCTGTCAGCATGTAGCTAAGTGCTATCAGCATGTAGCTAAGTGCTAAGAGACTTCCTGGTTAAATAAATCTAGGTCCCATGCTAATGCTTGTAGCGTTAGCATTAAAGTTGTGATATTTAATACGTGGATTGATTAAAAGTTCACAAACAAATGCTTGAAATTTACTGACATTTAATTTGATTCTTTTTTTCTTTTGTCTTCTCTTTTGTCGGTACATCCGGGTCTTTGCCGGTTTAACGGGTCTGAACGGTCCGTCTCTCCGGCTGCTTTTATTCTGAAGTTTTGGCTGCATGTTTGTGCTGATGCTTTTATTTTGAAAGCAGGAGAACCGGAAGTCCGTGATGTCACCATCTGGTTTGATGGTTTTGTGTCTTCACGCCTCCGGGGAGAAACCGCGGAGCAAGAGACCCCCCCCCCCCGTCATCCCGCCCCCCTCCCGCTCTCTCCTCCCCCCTCCTCACCCCCCCATCACCCCCCCCCCCAGTCTCCGTCCCTCCAAACTTCGGACTCTTCTCGGCATCGAGGCTGCGTTCGGTTCCGTTCCTCCGGGGCTCCTGGACCAGAACTCGGACCTCGCGGAAGAACCGGAAGCATGTTCGCGTGTCAGCGGGGGGAGCAGCGGCTCCGGTAAACATGTGAGTCCGGTTCGCCTCTGGTTCCGTTCGGGTTCCGTTCCGGTTCTGATGGACCGGAGGACCCGGGTCTCCTGCTCCAGAGAACAAAAAGTGTAGAACTTCAGGAGGAGGTCTGGGGTTCGGTTCTGCTGCCGCGGTCAGAACCGGATCTGATCAGATCCGATCAGGAGAGAGAAGAGTTTGTTTTTGTTTGTTTGTTTGTTTGTTTGTTTGTTTTTGTGATCGTTAGAAGTTAAACTTCTAGAGCAGCAGCCCTGGAGAGGCAGACCAGTCGACACTGGTGACCGGGATTTTGGTCTGGATCCAGTTCAGGGTCTGGATCTGTTTCAAGATCTGGATCAGAATCAGAATCAGGATCAGGATCAGGATCAGGATCTGGATCAGAAACTATTGATGATGAGTCAGTCATGAGATCTTAATTGGGCCTGGGGGCCCTGAACGCATCACAGAGGAGATTTGAATGTTGTTAACATTGTTTTTGTTGATTGATTGATTGATTGATTGATTGATTGATTGGTTTTTGGTTGTAGTCGTCCGACTGGTTTGAAGCGACGATGTAAACAAAACAACAATGGTTGGTTCAGTTTCCAGGTGGAGAATCCTCCTCCCCCCTTTGTTTGTTTGTTTGTTTGTTTGTTTGTTTGTTTTTAGACCCTACAATAACCTGTTTGTTTTTGTTTGTTTGTTGTTGTTTTTATTGTTGAACTGGTGCTTTTATTTTGAAGGCTGATCTCCATCTGATTGGATGTTTCATGTAAACTGTTTAAAACACCTTGTTTCCATGGGAACCACCTGTGTCCATGTTCCCTGAAGGGATGGGATGTCGTGAGGGGAGAAGGAATGAAAGGGTTAAAGGAGTCCTCTGTCACGTGGAAACAAACAAACAAACAAACAAACAAACAAACAAACAGTTTGATCATCTATTACATTTACACTGATTTTAATTATTATTATTATTTTTGTTTTATATCCAGAGAACGAATGAAGTGTGTGTGTGTGTGTGTGTGTGTGTGTGTGTGTGTGTGTGGTGTGTGTGTGTGTGTGTGTGTGTGTGTGTGTGTGTGTGTGTGTGTGTGTGTGTGTGTGTGTGTGTGTGTGTGTGTGTGTGTGTGTGTGTGTGTGTGTGTGGTGTGTGTGTGTGTGTGTGTGTGTGTGTGTGTGTGTGTGTGTGTGTGTGTGTGTGTGTGTGTCTGTGTGTGTGTGTGTGTGTGTGTGTGTGTGTGTGTGTGTGTGTGTGTCTGTGTGTGTGTGTGTGTGTGTGTGTGTGTGTGTGTGTGTGTGTGTGTGTGTGTGTGGTGTGTGTGTGTGTGTGTGTGTGTGTGTGTGTGTGTGTGTGTGTGTGTGTGTGGTGTGTGTGTGTGTGTGTGTGTGTGTGTGTGTGTGTCTGTGTGTCTGTGTGTGTGAGTGTGTGTGGTGTGTGTGTGTGTGTGTGTGTGTGTGTGTGTGTGTGTGTGTCTGTGTGTGTGGTGTGTGTGTGTGTGTGTGTGTGTGTGTGTGTGTGTCTGTGTGTGTCGGTGTGTGTGATGTGTCTGTGTGTGGGTGGTGTGTG
>JABVMC010000134.1:0-31800 GCA_013358685.1 Antennarius maculatus | reverse complement strand
AAAGCACAACCTTGCTGGGGGGGGCAAACCGTCCTCTAATATCTGTTATATTGTTTTCTCACCTGTGTCTCCCCAGGGAAGGAGACTCAGGTCACAGGGGGGGCTTAATGTGAGATCAAAACCCCCCCGGGACAAACTATGACAACCAACACCATCGTCATCTTTATTTTAGGTCTCAGGTCGGTGTTTTAGGTCTCAGGTCGGTGTTTTAGGTCTCAGGTCCGTGTTTTAGGTCTCAGGTCCGTGTTTTAGGTCTCAGGTCCGTGTTTTAGGTCTCAGGTCGGTGTTTTAGGGTCTCAGGTCCGGTGTTTTAGGTCTCAGGTCGGTGTTTAGGTCTCAGGTCCGTGTTTTAGGTCTCAGGTCCGTGTTTTAGGTCTCAGGTCGGTGTTTTAGGTCTCAGGTCCGTGTTTTAGGTCTCAGGTCGGTGTTTAGGTCTCAGGTCCGTGTTTTAGGTCTCAGGTCGGTGTTTTAGGTCTCAGGTCGGTGTTTTAGGTCTCAGGTCCGTGTTTTAGGTCTCAGGTCGGTGTTTTAGGTCTCAGGTCGGTGTTTTAGGTCTCAGGTCGGTGTTTTAGGTCTCAGGTCCGTGTTTTAGGTCTCAGGTCCGTGTTTTAGGTCTCAGGTCGGTGTTTTAGGTCTCAGGTCCGATGTTTTAGGTCTCAGGTCGGTGTTTTAGGTCTCAGGTCGGTGTTTTAGGTCTCAGGTCGGTGTTTTAGGTCTCAGGTCCGTGTTTTAGGTCTCAGGTCGTGTTTTAGGTCTCAGGTCCGTGTTTTAGGTCTCAGGTCGGTGTTTTAGGTCTCAGGTCGGTGTTTTAGGTCTCAGGTCCGTGTTTTAGGTCTCAGGTCCGTGTTTTAGGTCTCAGGTCCGTGTTTTAGGTCTCAGGTCGGTGTTTTAGGTCTCAGGTCCGTGTTTTAGGTCTCAGGTCCGTGTTTTAGGTCTCAGGTCGGTGTTTTAGGTCTCAGGTCCGTGTTTTAGGTCTCAGGTCCGTGTTTTAGGTCTCAGGTCCGTGTTTTAGGTCTCAGGTCCGTGTTTTAGGTCTCAGGTCCGTGTTTTAGGTCTCAGGTCCGTGTTTTAGGTCTCAGGTCCGTGTTTTAGGTCTCAGGTCCGTGTTTTAGGTCTCAGGTCCGTGTTTTAGGTCTCAGGTCCGTGTTTTAGGTCTCAGGTCCGTGTTTTAGGTCTCAGGTCGGTGTTTTAGGTCTCAGGTCGGTGTTTTAGGTCTCAGGTCGGTGTTTTAGGTCTCAGGTCCGTGTTTTTAGGTCTCAGGTCGGTGTTTTAGGTCTCAGGTCGGTGTTTTAGGTCTCAGGTCGGTGTTTTAGGTCTCAGGTCCGTGTTTTAGGTCTCAGGTCGGTGTTTTAGGTCTCAGGTCCGTGTTTTAGGTCTCAGGTCGGTGTTTTAGGTCTCAGGTCGGTGTTTTAGGTCTCAGGTCCGTGTTTTAGGTCTCAGGTCGGTGTTTTAGGTCTCAGGTCGGTGTTTTAGGTCTCAGGTCCGTGTTTTAGGTCTCAGGTCGGTGTTTTAGGTCTCAGGTCGGTGTTTTAGGTCTCAGGTCCGTGTTTTAGGTCTCAGGTCCGTGTTTTAGGTCTCAGGTCGGTGTTTTAGGTCTCAGGTCCGTGTTTTAGGTCTCAGGTCCGTGTTTTAGGTCTCAGGTCCGTGTTTTAGGTCTCAGGTCCGTGTTTTAGGTCTCAGGTCCGTGTTTTAGGTCTCAGGTCCGTGTTTTAGGTCTCAGGTCCGTGTTTTAGGTCTCAGGTCCGTGTTTTAGGTCTCAGGTCCGTGTTTTAGGTCTCAGGTCGGTGTTTTAGGTCTCAGGTCCGTGTTTTAGGTCTCAGGTCCGTGTTTTAGGTCTCAGGTCCGTGTTTTAGGTCTCAGGTCGGTGTTTTAGGTCTCAGGTCCGTGTTTTAGGTCTCAGGTCCGTGTTTTAGGTCTCAGGTCGGTGTTTTAGGTCTCAGGTCGGTGTTTTAGGTCTCAGGTCCGTGTTTTAGGTCTCAGGTTGGTGTTTTAGGTCTCAGGTCGGTGTTTTAGGTCTCAGGTCGGTGTTTTAGGTCTCAGGTCCGTGTTTTAGGTCTCAGGTCGGTGTTTTAGGTCTCAGGTCCGTGTTTTAGGTCTCAGGTCGGTGTTTTAGGTCTCAGGTCCGTGTTTTAGGTCTCAGGTCCGTGTTTTAGGTCTCAGGTCCGTGTTTTAGGTCTCAGGTCCGTGTTTTAGGTCTCAGGTCGGTGTTTTAGGTCTCAGGTCGGTGTTTTAGGTCTCAGGTCGGTGTTTTAGGTCTCAGGTCGGTGTTTTAGGTCTCAGGTCCGTGTTTTAGGTCTCAGGGTCGGTGTTTTAGGTCTCAGGTCGGTGTTTAGGTCTCAGGTCGGTGTTTTAGGTCTCAGGTCGGT
This sequence comes from Antennarius maculatus, assembly GCA_013358685.1. NCBI lineage: Eukaryota > Metazoa > Chordata > Actinopteri > Lophiiformes > Antennariidae > Antennarius > Antennarius maculatus. The sequence continues at coordinate 29,434 of JABVMC010000134.1, read as the reverse complement.
GTTTTAGGTCTCAGGTCCGTGTTTTAGGTCTCAGGTCCGTGTTTTAGGTCTCAGGTCCGTGTTTTAGGTCTCAGGTCCGTGTTTTAGGTCTCAGGTCGGTGTTTTAGGTCTCAGGTCCGTGTTTTAGGTCTCAGGTCCGTGTTTTAGGTCTCAGGTCGGTGTTTTAGGTCTCAGGTCGGTGTTTTAGGTCTCAGGTCCGTGTTTTAGGTCTCAGGTCGGTGTTTTAGGTCTCAGGTCGGTGTTTTAGGTCTCAGGTCCGTGTTTTAGGTCTCAGGTCCGTGTTTTAGGTCTCAGGTCGGTGTTTTAGGTCTCAGGTCCGTGTTTTAGGTCTCAGGTCGGTGTTTTAGGTCTCAGGTCCGTGTTTTAGGTCTCAGGTCGGTGTTTTAGGTCTCAGGTCCGTGTTTTAGGTCTCAGGTCCGTGTTTTAGGTCTCAGGTCCGTGTTTTAGGTCTCAGGTCCGTGTTTTAGGTCTCAGGTCCGTGTTTTAGGTCTCAGGTCGGTGTTTTAGGTCTCAGGTCCGTGTTTTAGGTCTCAGGTCGGTGTTTTAGGTCTCAGGTCCGTGTTTTAGGTCTCAGGTCGGTGTTTTAGGTCTCAGGTCGGTGTTTTAGGTCTCAGGTCGGTGTTTTAGGTCTCAGGTCGGTGTTTTAGGTCTCAGGTCGGTGTTTTAGGTCTCAGGTCAAAACTGCTTGAGGACATTTTCCGGTGACCAGAGAAAGAAGAGGAAACAAATAGTTGGAATCTTTTTGGATCATAGAGAGAATTCACCTGGTCTGAGAGGGTAACACAGAGGGGTAACACAGAGGGGTAACACAGAGGGGTAACACAGAGGGGTAACACAGAGGGGTAACACAGAGGGGTAACACAGAGGGGTAACAGTGAGGGGGTAACCCAGAGGGGTAACACAGAGGGGTAACACAGAGGGGTAACACAGAGGGGTAACACAGAGGGGTAACACAGAGGGGTAACACAGAGGGGTAACAGTGAGGGGGTAACACAGAGGGGTAACACAGAGGGGTAACAGTGAGGGGGGTAACACAGAGGGGTAACACAGAGGGGTAACACAGAGGGGTAACACAGAGGGGTAACACAGAGGGGTAACAGTGAGGGGGTAACAGTGAGGGGTAACACAGAGGGGTAACACAGAGGGGTAACAGTGAGGGGGTAACACAGAGGGGTAACACAGAGGGGTAACAGTGAGGGGGTAACACAGAGGGGGTAACAGTGAGGGTAACAGTGAGGGGGTAACAGTGAGGGGGTAACAGTGAGGGTAACAGTGAGGGGGGTAACAGTGAGGGGGTAACAGTGAGGGGGTAACAGTGAGGGTAACAGTGAGGGGGTAACAGAGAGGGGGTAACAGTGAGGGTAACAGTGGAGGGGGTAACAGTGAGGGTAACAGTGAGGGGGTAACCGTGAGGGGGTAACAGTGAGGGTAACAGTGAGGGGGTAACAGTGAGGGTAACAGTGAGGGTAACAGTGAGGGGGGTAAACAGTGAGTGTAACAGTGAGGGGGTAACAGTGAGGGTAACAGTGAGGGGGTAACAGTGAGGGGGTAACAGTGAGGGGGTAACAGTGAGGGGGTAACAGTGAGGGGTACAGTGAGGGGGTAACAGTGAGGGGGGTAACAGTGAGGGGGTAACAGTGAGGGGGTAACAGTGAGGGGGTAACAGTGAGGGTAACAGTGAGGGGTGTAACAGTGAGGGTAACAGTGAGGGGGTAACAGTGAGGGGGTAACAGTGAAGGGGTAACAGTGAGGGTAACAGTGAGGGGGTAACAGTGAGGGGGTAACAGTGAGGGGGTAACAGTGAGGGTAACAGTGAGGGGGGGTAACAGTGAGGGGGTAACAGTGAGGGTAACAGTGAGGGGGTAACAGTGAGGGTAACAGTGAGGGTAACAGTGGAGGGTAACAGTGAGGGGGTAACAGTGAGAGGGTAACAGTGAGGGGTAACAGTGAGGGTAACAGTGACGGGGTAACAGTGAGGGTAACAGTGAGGGGTAACAGTGAGGGTAACAGGAGGGGTAACAGTGAGGTAACAGTGAGGGGGTAACAGTGAGGGTAAACAGTGAGGGTAACAGTGAGGGGGTAACAGTGAGGGTAACAGTGAGGGGTAACAGTGAGGGGGTAACAGTGAGGGGTAACAGTGAGGGTAACAGTGAGGGGGTAACAGTGAGGGTAACAGTGAGGGTAACAATGAGGGGGTAACAGTGAGGGTAACAGTGAGGGGGTAACAGTGAGGGTAACAGTGAGGGGGTAACAGTGAGGGTAACAGTGAGGGTACAGTGAGGGTAACAGTGAGGGGGTAACAGTGAGGGGGTAACAGTGAGGGTACAGTGAGGGTGTAACAGTGAGGGTAACAGTGAGGGTAACAGTGAGGGGGGTAACAGTGAGGGGGTAACAGTGAGGGTAACAGTGAGGGTAACAGTGAGGGGGTAACAGTGAGGGTAACAGTGAGGGTAACAGTGAGGGTAACAGTGAGGGGGTAACACAGAGGGGTAACAGTGAAGGTAACAGTGAGGGTAACAGTGAGGGTAACAGTGAGGGGGTAACAGTGAGGGGGTAACAGTGAGGGGGTAACAGTGAGGGTAACAGTGAGGGTAACAGTGAGGGTAACAGTGAGGGGGTAACAGTGAGGGTAACAGTGAGGGGGTAACAGTGAGGGGGTAACAGTGAGGGTAACAGTGAGGGGTAACAGTGAGGGTAACAGTGAGGGTAACAGAGAGGGTAACAGTGAGGGGGTAACAGTGAGGGGGTAACAGTGAGGGTAACAGTGAGGGTAACAGTGAGGGTAACAGTGAGGGTAACAGTGAGGGTAACAGTGAGGGTAACAGTGAGGGGGTAACAGAGAGGGGGTAACAGTGAGGGTAACAGTGAGGGGGTAACAGTGAGGTAACAGTGAGGGTAACAGTGAGGGTAACAGTGAGGGGGTAACAGTGAGGGTAACAGTGAGGGGGTAACAGTGTGGGGGTAACAGTGAGGGTAACAGTGAGGGTAACAGTGAGGGTAACAGTGAGGGTAACAGTGAGGGTAACAGTGAGGGGGTAACAGTGAGGGGGTAACAGTGAGGGTAACAGTGAGGGTAACAGTGAGGGGGGTAACAGTGAGGGTACAGTGCGGGGGTAACAGTGAGGGTAACAGTGAGGGGTAACAGTGAGGGGGTACAGTGAGTGGGTAACAGTGAGGGTAACAGTGAGGGGGTAACAGTGAGGGGGTAACAGTGAGGGGGTAACAGTGAGGGTAACAGTGAGGGGGTAACAGTGAGGGGGTAACAGTGAGGGTAACAGTGAGGGGGTAACAGTGAGGGTAACAGTGAGGGGGGTAACAGTGAGGGGGTAACAGTGAGGGTAACAGTGAGGGGGTAACAGTGTGGGTAACAGTGAGGGTAACAGTGAGGGGGTAACAGTGAGGGTAACAGTGAGGGGGTAACAGTGAGGGGGTAACAGTGAGGGTAACAGTGAGGGTAACAGTGAGGGGGTAACAGTGAGGGTAACAGTGAGGGGGTAACAGTGAGGGGGTAACAGTGAGGGTAACAGTGAGGGGGTAACAGTGAGGGGGTAACAGTGAGGGTAACAGTGAGGGTAACAGTGAGGGGGTAACAGTGAGGGGGTAACAGTGAGGGTAACAGTGAGGGTAACAGTGAGGGGGTAACAGTGAGGGTAACAGTGAGGGGGTAACAGTGAGGGGGTAACAGTGAGGGTAACAGTGAGGGTAACAGTGAGGGGGTAACAGTGAGGGTAACAGTGAGGGGGTAAAAGTGAGGGTAACAGTGAGGGTAACAGTGAGGGTAACAGTGAGGGGGTAACAGTGAGGGGGTAACAGTGAGGGGGTAACAGTGAGGGTAACAGTGAGGGGGTAACAGTGAGGGTAACAGTGAGGGTAACATTCCAGTCCTTAACAGACTGGATGAAAGCAGAGCGGTGGAGAAAAGAGGATTTCAACACTGCATTTACAGATAATCTTTGGGATGGGGGGGGCAGAGAGAAACTCTGTGTTGACATGAAGGGAAAAAGAGCATCAGGCCCTGATCTGTGAGTCTGCTGCCCCCCCCATCCCGCTCGCATGAGGAAAGAGGCTTTAACCTCATTTCTGTTGCCCCCGGCCGACCACAGCGAGAGGAAGTGTCTGTGAAAGGAACCCACCCCGGTTTAAAGTAGCGCTGCTGGGTCGTCATGACGACGGCTGATGCTCATCAGACATCATCTGCAGATGCAAGTTCATCATTAAATAATTCACATCCACACAACAAACCGGTCCCACCGTCACTGGGTGGAGTGGTAAATGGGGGCTGGATGACAGAACGGGGGCAGCAGAGGGGGCACAACTCTGGGGGCAAATGCAAATCAGTGTGATGGGAGCAGAATGGAATCAGCCCTGCAACTAATTCACCTCCTCCTGTGTGATGACGCAACACATGGAGGAGAATGGTGACGAAAGATGTGAACTCACATTGATTTACCTAAAGACGACACTGCCCCCTGGTGGACGCAGCAAAAAAGACACGTTACATAAGAGACCCTGCAGAACAAACGTGTGTGTGTGTGTGTGTGTGTGTGTGTGTGTGTGTGTGTGTGTGTGATTCAAGGTGTAAAGGAACACTACATTAAACTATTTCAACCTAAACCACACAAACAGCACCAGAAACCAACATGGGGGGGGCGTTCTTCACCTTTACCTCTGCACCACCTCTCCTTGATAATTCACAGAGGAAAGTCCCCCTCGGGGGGAGAGGGGCATTTCTCTCCTCCAGTGCTCAGGGTCATTTACTGAACAACACTCCAGTGGAGTGATGGAGACACTCCAGTGGAGTGACGGAGACTCTCCAGTGGAGTGACGGAGACTCTCCAGTGGAGTGACGGAGACTCTCCAGTGGAGTGACGGAGACTCTCCAGTGGAGTGACGGAGACACTCCAGTGGAGTGACGGAGACTCTCCAGTGGAGTGACGGAGACTCTCCAGTGGAGTGACGGAGACACTCCAGTGGAGTGACGGAGACACTCCAGTGGAGTGACGGAGACTCTCCAGTGGAGTGACGGAGACTCTCCAGTGGAGTGACGGAGACACTCCACTGGAGTGATGGAGACTCTCCAGTGGAGTGATGGAGACACTCCAGTGGAGTGATGGAGACTCTCCAGTGGAGTGTTCCGGGGGGGCTGAGCTCTAATCCAGCAGCACTGCATTTAAAACCAGCCCTGACGGCGTTCACACTGGAACCTGGAATGGGTTTCATCTTGCCACAGGAAAATGAAATAAAATGATGTGTGATACCAGAAGCAGCAGCAGAAAGTGAAGTACAGGTAGTCCTCAACATACAAACACCAGTGGTCTCCAGGGGGGGTCGTCAGACGACCTGTTAGAAGCTGTTATTTGTTGGAGTTTAAATTCAATATCTATAGTAACTATAAACCATGCAGGCACAGACTGCAACATCCCATAACACCCCTGAATTCAAAATGTTACCCTGACCTACTTGCATAGGTCAAAGATCAAAGCTAGTTTTTGACCTACTGTCATTGATCAAAGGACCAGCTTTGATCTATGGTCTAACTCACGCTGGCCTTCTTGCCTTGTGTTTCTACCTTGTCCTCCTGAGTGTACACAAGTTGAACCTTGACCTTGACCTAGTTTTCTCCAGGTGAAGGTCACCCCCTGGTGTCCACCCCCCCTGCTGCAGGAATGTGCTTTTGGTGTCGTCTTTCTGTCTGAACGCTTGTGAAGACGTTTGGTGGAAAAACACAGAAACAATTACAACACGTCAGCGCGTAGATGTTAGCGTAGCCAACACCTCTAGTTAATGCTCCCAGCAGAAACCTGACCCAAAACATTGGTTCCTACACCATTTGGTTCCTACAGGAGGACGACATTAAAACTGGAAATTATAAAAAAATAAAATTAGAAACACTATAATTAGGATTCCCATCATCACCGTTACCTTCATGTATACACCTGGTCTTCACAGATTAACAGTCTTTTGCATTAGTGATTAATTTATTATTGATCATCATTTTGGCCTTAAAACACGAATCGTGCTTTTCTTTTTCTTTAAGCAGCAACATCTCAGACGGTCACACCGGTCAGAGTGACGCACACAGGTCAGAGTGACGCGCACAGGTCAGAGTGACGCACACAGGTCAGAGTGACGCACGCGCACAGGTCAGAGTGACGCACACAGGTCAGAGTGACGCGCACAGGTCAGAGTGACGCACGCGCACAGGTCAGAGTGACGCACGCGCACAGGTCAGAGTGACGCTCACAGGTCAGAGTGACGCACACCGGTCAGAGTGACGCGCACAGGTCAGAGTGACGCGCACAGGTCAGAGTGACGCGCACAGGTCAGAGTGACGCGCACAGGTCAGAGTGACGCTCACCGGTCAGAGTGACGCTCACCGGTCAGAGTGACGCGCACCGGTCAGAGTGACGCGCACCGGTCAGAGTGACGCGCACCGGTCAGAGTGACGCTCACAGGTCAGAGTGACGCGCACAGGTCAGTGTGACGCACACCGGTCAGAGTGACGCACACCGGTCAGAGTGACGCACACCGGTCAGAGTGACGCGCACCGGTCAGAGTGACGCGCACCGGTCAGAGTGACGCGCACCGGTCAGAGTGACGCACACAGGTCAGAGTGACGCTCACCGGTCAGAGTGACGCGCACCGGTCAGAGTGACGCGCACCGGTCAGAGTGACGCGCACAGGTCAGAGTGACACGCACAGGTCAGAGTGACGCGCACAGGTCAGTGTGACGCACACCGGTCAGAGTGACGCACACCGGTCAGAGTGACGCACACCGGTCAGAGTGACGCACAACGGTCAGAGTGACGCACACAGGTCAGAGTGACGCGCACCGGTCAGAGTGACGCGCACCGGTCAGAGTGACGCGCACCGGTCAGTGTGACGCACACCGGTCAGAGTGACGCGCACAGGTCAGAGTGACGCGCACAGGTCAGAGTGACGCGCACAGGTCAGAGTGACGCGCACCGGTCAGAGTGACGCACACCGGTCAGAGTGACGCGCACAGGTCAGAGTGACGCGCACAGGTCAGAGTGACGCGCACAGGTCAGAGTGACGCGCACCGGTCAGAGTGACGCGCACAGGTCAGAGTGACGCGCACAGGTCAGAGTGACGCGCACCGGTCAGAGTGACGCGCACAGGTCAGAGTGACGCGCACAGGTCAGAGTGACGCGCACAGGTCAGTGACGCACACAGGTCAGAGTGACGCGCACCGGTCAGAGTGACGCGCACAGGTCAGAGTGACGCGCACCGGTCAGAGTGACGCGCACAGGTCAGAGTGACGCACACAGGTCAGAGTGACGCACACAGGTCAGAGTGACGCACACAGGTCAGAGTGACGCGCACAGGTCAGAGTGACGCGCACAGGTCAGAGTGACGCGCACCGGTCAGAGTGACGCGCACCGGTCAGAGTGACGCGCACCGGTCAGAGTGACGCGCACAGGTCAGAGTGACGCGCACCGGTCAGAGTGACGCGCACAGGTCAGAGTGACGCGCACAGGTCAGAGTGACGCACACCGGTCAGAGTGACGCGCACCGGTCAGAGTGACGCGCACCGGTCAGAGTGACGCTCACAGGTCAGAGTGACGCGCACCGGTCAGAGTGACGCGCACAGGTCAGAGTGACGCGCACAGGTCAGAGTGACGCACACCGGTCAGAGTGACGCACACCGGTCAGAGTGACGCACACAGGTCAGAGTGACGCGCACAGGTCAGAGTGACGCACACCGGTCAGAGTGACGCGCACAGGTCAGAGTGACGCGCACAGGTCAGAGTGACGCACACAGGTCAGAGTGACGCACACAGGTCAGAGTGACGCTCACCGGTCAGAGTGACGCACACAGGTCAGAGTGACGCACACAGGTCAGAGTGACGCACACCGGTCAGAGTGACGCGCACAGGTCAGAGTGACGCGCACCGGTCAGAGTGACGCACACAGGTCAGAGTGACGCGCACAGGTCAGAGTGACGCGCACCGGTCAGAGTGACGCCCACAGGTCAGAGTGACGCACACCGGTCAGAGTGACGCACACAGGTCAGAGTGACGCACACCGGTCAGAGTGACGCGCACAGGTCAGTGTGACGCGCACCGGTCAGAGTGACGCGCACCGGTCAGAGTGACGCGCACAGGTCAGAGTGACGCACACAGGTCAGAGTGACGCGCACCGGTCAGTGTGACGCACACCGGTCAGAGTGACGCGCACCGGTCAGAGTGACGCGCACCGGTCAGAGTGACGCGCACCGGTCAGAGTGACGCACACCGGTCAGAGTGACGCACACAGGTCAGAGTGACGCACACAGGTCAGAGTGACGCGCACAGGTCAGAGTGACGCGCACAGGTCAGAGTGACGCACACCGGTCAGAGTGACGCGCACCGGTCAGAGTGACGCGCACAGGTCAGAGTGACGCGCACCGGTCAGAGTGACGCGCACAGGTCAGAGTGACGCGCACCGGTCAGAGTGACGCGCACAGGTCAGAGTGACGCACACCGGTCAGAGTGACGCTCACAGGTCAGAGTGACGCGCACAGGTCAGAGTGACGCGCACAGGTCAGAGTGACGCACACAGGTCAGAGTGACGCGCACAGGTCAGAGTGACGCACACAGGTCAGAGTGACGCGCACAGGTCAGAGTGACGCTCACAGGTCAGAGTGACGCACACCGGTCAGAGTGACGCACACCGTCTCTAAATGAAACCTTGACTCATTGGTCAAACTGCTTTACTCAGCTGAACCTTTCTCCCATGTCCCAGCTCGTCCATAACGCGCCCCCCCCGGATTGAATCCCGAACGACAGCTTTCACCGTGCGCACACACGTGTGAATGAACACGTCACCCCCCAGCCGTGCTGCTCATACCTCGTCCCTGGGGAGCTCCAGGCGTCTGCGCGGGGTTTGTGCGTTCGGCCCAGGTGGAAACGCTCCCCCCGCACCGCGTCTCCTTCCTCCTCCTCCCAATCACCAGCGTGGACCAAGTCCGATCGATTCCCGATAATCAACCGGAGCCGCCGCTCCTCACTCACGCGCTCCCGGATTAAAATCCGACGTTTATTTCCGTTTACTCTCCATTGACCATATTTGGTGTTCAGGATCAACGCTCAAGAAACTATTAATGCTTCCGGGCGGAAAACACAGCGCACCGTTGGTTCCTACTCAGACCAGGGGACCCATCATTACCCCCCAGGAGACCAGAGCATCTCCTCCGACCCCCGTGTGTTTGGTGTGTCAGGTCTGGTAACAACTTTCCTGCGGCGCAGCTTCAATAAGTTCATCTTTATTCTCCTCACGTCTGATTTTAAGCCACACACCTGACAGCCAATCAGAAACATGCTTTAATGCCACCTGGGAGACCAGGTGGATTTAAAGACCCAACACAACCCCCCCCAGCAGAAACAGGGACAGAAGAGAGGAGTGATGCCTTCAGGGACCGTCTGACGGTCGGAGCTCTGACCTCAAACGGGGCCTGAGAGGGCGGGGTTGACCCCGAACGCCCCGGAGCTCTGCCCCGTCTTCCTGCTCATGATGTCCTGTATGCTGGGGAGGGGCAACAGTGTGCTTTTGCCCCTCCGGGGCACCGACAGGAGGTCCACCACGGTGCAGCCGGGCTTGGGACGCCTGCGTCTGGAGGCCCGCTTCTCCGGGGGCGGGGGGAGTCCGTCACAGATTCGGGGGCAGGCCGCGGCGAAGCCACAGAAGGAGGGGTCGTCCGAATGCGAGGAGCCCTCAGAGCTGCCCTCCGATGGCGAGTTCCTGCACTGCGGCTGGAGGAACCCGTTTGTGACGGGCGGGGGGACGCCGTTAGGGACCGCCCCCCCACCACACGGATCTGGAGCTGCGTGGAAAGAAGGCTTCAGGGTCTCCACGACGTCCAGGACCTTCAGCCGCCGCCGCCTCCTCTGTGCAGGGCGACACACAGCACTTATAACCAGTTATAACCTCCACCCAGACAGAGAGGTCTCACTCACCTTCCTGTTGGCGGGACAGAACCCTGGGGGGTCCTGGGGGGGCAGCGTCTCTGGACCTGTGGACAGGAGGAGCTGAGAGTCATCATTCAGGGGGTCAAACCTGGCAGCTCGTTGTCGTGACGACGACCCTCACCTGCAGTGGAGGTCAGCTGGAGCGAGTCGGAGCGTATGAGGGGGTAGGACGCGCTCCTCTTCAGGGGGGGGTCGTCGCAGGAGAAGTCGCTGTGGGGGGAGACAAAGCGTGACGCCGTGGACGTGAACGAAAGCGTGTGAAACCACCAGCGTGTGGCGCCGCCTTCACACCTGTGGGGGCAGCAGTAGGTGTAGCTCTTAGCCAGGGGGGGCCGTGGCTCCGTGGCGGGGGCCAGGCTGGTGGGGGGGCAGTAGTTGGCACACAGCAGGAGGCCCAGACACAGGCTCAGCAGCAGGGACAGCAGCAGGTAGGTCTGCCTGTCGGACACCTGACCCCCCCAGCCCTCACAGCGTTAGGAAACAGCAGGAGCACCGACATCACCGTGGTGTCTCAGCTGGGGGGGGCCTACCTCGTCCTGCAGCTGGCCCACCCTCACAGACAGGTTCAGGACCAGCCGGGTCATGTTCTCCAGCTGGACCTGCAGAGACTGGATGGACTCGGTCTGACGCTGGTCCTGTGGGGGGGGGGGGTCACACATCTTTAATATCATACATTAATGTATTTTCCAATTCGATTATGTTGCCCCAAACACACAAACACTGCCCCCCCGGACCCCCCCCTGCTCACCTGCTCCTCTGCCATCCTGGAGGTGTTCTGGAGCCTAATGATGGTCTTGTTGAACACCTTCTGCATCTCCTCCATCTGCTTCCGATACCTTCAGACAGGACACACCATGACTTTGTGTGGTGCCCCCCCCGGTGCGGCGCCCCCCCCGGGGGCTGCTCACCTCTGGCTCAGCTGCTCCAGGTACCTCCCGCTGAGGGACATGTTGACCTCCAGCGCCTTGATGCGGTTGTTGAGCCTCATGAACACGGACTCCTTCTGGCTGGAGCCGTGCACCGGGGCCCCGTTGGGCTCCGTGCCGTTGGGGGGGTCTGCATAGATGTCTGACAGGGGGGGCGAGGCCGGCGAGGGAGGGGGAACCACAGGCGGGGGCGACGACGAAGAGACGTCCTCCACTAAATCCTCCAGCCTAGTGTTGGTGGTCAGAGGGTGGGGTTCAGTCACGTCTGGAGTGGGGGGGGCTCCCTCAGAAGAACCGCCCTCCACCACCGCTGGGGGGCTGGAATCAGTGGAGGGGGTGGGATGAAGGACTTGAGGTGGGTCTGTGATGCCCAGGGTTTCCATGGGAGTGTTTAGAGGAGGGGGGGGGGCTGCCTGTTCTGGTTCCACTGGGGGGTCGTCCACAGCGGTGGGTCGTACGTCTGCGGCGCCACCTAGAGGCCCGGAGGGCTTTAGGGGCGTCTCCCCCCCCAGAACCTCCTGGCTCTCTCCCGGCCTATCAGACGACGGCTGTGGGGTCTCCACGGCGGGGGTGGGTCTGGCGGACGACGCGTCGGAGGCACTGGGGGGGAGGCTGGTGGTCTGACTGGGCTCCAGCGGAGGGGGGTCACGTCTGGGTTCCTCCGCTGCGCCCCCTGGAGGCTGTGACGTCACCGTCAGCTCTATCTCAGCTTCAGAAGCAGCTTGTTCTTCATGGGGGGCCTCGGTGGGGGGCTGCTGGGATGCAGGACGGCCCCCGGGGGGAGGGGGGGCGTCCCAATCAGGGTTTTGGATGGAGGAAGTCGTCTTCTTCCTGGACACAGGCTGACACTTCCTCTTCCTGGACAGTGGAGCCGAACACTGTCGAAGGAGAAACTCCAGGAGGGAGGGGGCGCCGGAGCAGGAAGAGAGGGGAGGAGCCCCCCAGCAACACTTCCTGGTTTCCTGCAGCCACTCTTCATCCCGTTCTTCATCAGAGTCTTCCTCCAGGAGGGTGATGGTGGAGCCGATGGGCTCCTCCTCCTCCCCACCTAAAGGAGTCACGATCTGCTCCTCCACCGGGGGGAGCTCTCCTGTGCCTTCATCGGAATCAGGCGCCTCCAGCGGGGGGGCCACAGTCACAGGGGAGTCAGCGTCCGGGGGGGTCTGTTCCTGCTCAGGTTCTGGACTGAAGAGAAAAACAGAAAACATCACAACTAAGAAACGAAGACGTTTGGCGAGACTGGAGGGGTGGAAGCAACTGGCTGCTCACGCTGGGGGAGGGTCTGCAGGGGGGGGGTCAACCTGGGGGGGCAGCTCAGTCGTGTTGGCTTCACTCGATGAAAAGTTGGCTACAAAACAAGAAGCTGACATGAAGAGCGGCGCCACGGAGGAACCAGTTTCACGCCCGTCGAGGCCTCACCTCCACCCAGAACGTTCACCGCGATGTTGTTCACCATGTTCAGGATCACGTCTGAGGAGGCACGGCAGGAAAGGGTTAAACGCCTCGCCGCGGGTCGCGTGGGATGTCTGATGACATCACCGCGGGACGAGTGTGATGTCATCAGGAGGCGAGGAACTGTTACCTTTAGCCGATCCAATCAGATTCTTGGATAACTTGACTTCCCCTGGTGCGTATCCAGGAGGATAATCTGTCAGGATCATTGATAACCGATCAGGGTCACAAAGCAGCATCGCAGCCCTCATTTACATATCCGTCGCAGCTCCGCCTCCCTCTCACGCTAAAAACATTCCATCACGTGTTTGGCGTACAGAGAAAGTTTCTGTACAGGAAGTCTGTGGGTTCTCACCCAAGTCGTCGTCCTGATCCTCTGGTCTCTCTGGGGGGTCGGCGATCTCCTCGTACTCCTCCACCATACTGGTGCCGAACACCCTGGGGAGAAAGCCCTTCAGAAATCAGATAATTATACTCTCTGAAGCAAACAGACACACCTCTCTGACCAATCAGGTTTCAGCTGGGGCCTGAAGCCCCTGTAACCCCACCCCCCTGGATCCACTCATTCCCACCAAAAGCCTCGAAGCGGCAGTGAAGGGGCAAAGGTCAGCCCGTGACTCTTAATGAAGACACACGACGTCATCGAAACGTCTCAGGGTTCCCCTCAGACAAACAGGACTCCCAGAAGCCCCCGGTGCAGAAACAGTCTGACCAACCTGATGAGGCTGAGGGGGCAGAAATGTTCAGAGCCAAAGTGGGACGTCAGCTCCACCTGTGAAACACAAGAACCGTCACATTATAATCAAAGCAACTCTCAGTCATACTACAGGGGTGACCCCCCCCCCCGTAATCACCGTAATGATTCAACATGACACCAAAAACATCTACCACTGATCACACGTGCTCGATCATTTCACAATCAATTCTGTCGTGTGAAGACCACGACGGAAAATCAATAGAGGTTAGCGACTAGCAAAGCAGGTTAGACCCCGTGGTGATCACGCCAGAGGCCTCGTGTCTCAGCTCACGGTCACCACCACACACGCAGCTAACCTTCATGTACTTGGTGAACATCTGAGGCGAGAGAGAGAGAGAGAGGAGAGGAACAACGTTAGAGGAAGGTTCATGCGTTCAGACGAGGCGTCACGCCGCCATCGTTGGCGTGACGCCGCCATGGTCTCCGAGGCTCCAGGATGTGGAGCCCCGCCCCAGACGGACAGTCTCAGGCGGCGTGTGACAGTCTGATCCACGAGGAACACAAACTACAGTCGTATCTTACAGATCATGGACCTTCAGACTGTCAGGAGGACGAGACGGGCAGAGCTTCCATTCAAAGAGAAAGACTTAGCATGATGCTAAATGATGCTATTCTGCTTTCAGGCTAGCATTACATAGATAAAATGCGTCAGGAAGAAAAACACAAACTCACCTTCACATATTTAGCATAAACATGTTCGTCTAACGGGAAACTCTGGACGGTGCGTTCATCCCGAGCGTGAAAGGTTCCCAGCTTCAGCCACTTGCTGGTGGGATACCTGTGGGGGGGTAGGCTTTAGGATTTACACTTTCTGTCATAAACTGGGGTAGAATGTTCTTTGACTTCAGCAGTTTGTTTAGGAGGGATATCGTTTATGCTCAGGCTTTGCAGTAGAGACACGTTCTCACCGATCACTGATGGACACCAGGAAGTCTTTGGGAGACGAGGAGAAGAGCTCAAAGTTAGCGATGTCCAGCTGCTTCACCTGGACGGGCTCACAGAGCTCGATGATGAACCTGAGCGACGACACCAACATCTAATTAACGCCAGCGTGAGGACGGCTGCAGGTCCACAACACAGGGGGCCTACCAGAGTTTGTTACTGCAGGGGTTCAGCATGTACAGGTCCATGTTCTCCTTCAGGATGGCTGAGGTGCTCTGATGGAACACACAACAGGAACCTGAATCAGACCCCAGAGCAGCGTCCCACAGAGCAGCAGCAGCTAGCGCCGTACCTTAGCCTCCGGGTTAGCGCCCAGGATCTTCGCTCCACACTCCACTGAGGCGTAGTTGTTGAAGTTCTTCTGGATCTTCTTGGCCGTGTGAGACGCCCCGTTGTTGGAGGTGTGACCAGACTGAGCTGTAAAGAAGAACATCACCAAGATTCACGCCAGACTGAAAATCCGGTCCCATCGGGTTTAGTCACGGACAACGCTGTGTTCTTACTCTTTTCCTTTTCCACCTCCATCATCTTCCTCTTCCACTCATCAAAGGTGGGGATGTCCTCCGGATCTTTGCTGCTGGTGCTGGAGTCTGTGTCTGCAGCAGCAGGAGAGCTCAGGTCCTGTCAGAGAGATGAAATGAGGAGGTGGGACGCCGCTGACGGGGGGAACCCAGTGGAAACGGGAGGCGTGGGGATTCCTTACGCGCTCCTTCAGCCGGTGCGACGCGTTGGCCTCCAGGTGTTCGCTGTGGTCGGGGGAGGAGCTCAGAGGGTCAGCGAGGGTTTTGGTTCCTGTGGTGTGAACGTTGGACGTGTTCTCCAAAACCTTCGGAAGACTGCTGAGCGGACAAAAAACGTAAACACAACCACATCCATCATTCCCAGGTAGGTTTTAATTATGGGACGACTTGGACCGCCCCCACCTGTCGCTCCCATACGGGTCGTTCTCCTCTTCACAGTCAGCTGGAGGCAGGTCAGCATCAGCCGCCTGAGGCGCATCCTCTGAAACACTGACAGGAAATGATTGGACTTCGATTTCTGCAGCCTTGTCGTTTGCAGGAACTCTTCAGAAGAAGGACCTTCTAGTGGTTCAGCTTTCAAGCAGGATTAAAGCTTCGTGTCACACAGGTTTGTTTCACACATGCTGTAAAAAATAATTTCATTTCCTGGGTGGTTGCAGGAACCCCCCAGGAAAGAAAAAATTCCGCGATATAGCGACAAACTATTTGTTATTATTTACAGTAACTTAAATGTTTCTGAACCCCCCCATACTGATATTAAACCACCTTCTATCCGTGTTACCTGTAAAACACTCTGACAGACAGTTTAAAGTTCTTGTGTATTAAAGAAACACACAGCAGTGTGCTGCATTCCATGAGCCTCGGACATACGGACGCTGTCAGCCAATAGAATGCGCGTACGGTATCACATGACCACCTACTTAAAATCCACGATGTAGTGAAGCCGTGCAAATTGTAGCGTAAATAAGCGATGGATTACTGTAGTGAGATGTGAATTATTCAACTATAGCCGTCATAAACTTGTTCTGTGAAGCCACACGAATTCTAATCAGAAATCCTTGAATCCAAACAGATGATTGGAGCAAATATTAATAAATTCACTCGAATCCTTCTATGATATCAAATTAAAGCCCTATAAAATACAATACCTTTTGCTTTGACTATAACTGGAGCAGATACTGAAGGATTAGCGCGTTTAAATGATGCTATTAACTCACACACAGAGTCCCACCTTCAGAAACACCAGGATGAAAAGGAGAGGTGAGAGATAACTGGTATGAAGAGAACAGCTTGGAGGTAACGTCTCACCTCTCTGGGATGTCATCCTGAGCATTAAATCCACTGGGAGTGTCTTCAGGCTCGGCAGCAAAGCCAGACACGGGGCTGAGGTCATGGGGGTCATGGGGGTGACGGGAGGGCGACACAGCGTTCTGCTTTGGAGCAGGATGTGTATTTTCACAGCTTTGGTCAGTTTCTGTCTCTACTGGAGAACTTCCCTTGTCTGCCTCAGACGCCTGGAGGGGAAACAGGGACGCGTGTTTAGAAAGCTGCTGACACCACCATCTGCTGGACGAATCACATCCATCAGCCAAACATCTGGAGCTTCAAGCAGTTCAGGAATGATCAATGTGAAAAACTAAAATGATCAAAACACACGATTGACTGAAGGAATCCAAAGACCTTCCAAAATGTTATCTTTAACGAGTCGATGAAAGTTTTCTGACACTACAGACCTCTGAGTGTTTGGTGTCCACCTCTGGTGTCGCTGGATGGTTCTCTACCAGCTGCTCGCTGTCAGAAGGGGGGGGGTTGGGAAGCAGCATCCAGTTCTCCTCACACTACAAACACACACACACATTTATGAACACACAGATGTCAGTAACACCATGAAGGGGACACATACACACACACGTGGAAAAAAAATGTTGGTACCCCTCGGTTAAGGACTGAAAAAGCCACAGAAACAGTTTAAATCTGACAAAATTTTAAAAAAAGTGTTGAAAGCAAAGAATTAAAATTCCAACTGGAATTTACCAAACTGCATTTTGACCCGTCACGAGGCTTCTGGGAGAACGTCCTGTGGACAGACGAGACAATATGTTCTGGGGCTGCTTTGCTGCATCCAGCACAGGGTCTCTTCAATCCGTTCAGGGTCAAGGAGCTCTAAAGGCTACCAAGGTATTCCAGAGAGAAATGTGCTGCGCAGTGTCAGAAAGCTCGATCTCAGTCGCAGGTCATGGGTCTCCTAACAGGATAATGACCTAAAACTCACAGCTAAAACACCCACGAATGGTTCAGAGCAGAACGCTGGACTCTTCTGAGGTGGCTCCTCTGAGTCCTGGTCTCCTACTGAACATCTGTACAGGAAGCTGAAACAATGCTGTCTGGAGGAGTCGTCCTTCAAACCTGGAGCAGTTTGCTCCTGAGGAGTCGACCATAGTACCTGTCAACAGGTGCAGGGGTCTCAGGGACAGTTACAGAAATCACTTGATCGCAGTCATTCTCCCAAAAGGTCGTGCAGCAAAATATGAACTGATGGGTACCATTATTTTTGTCCGGGCATGTTTCAAAAGTTTGTTTTTAATTAGGATTCTGTAGAAACACAATTCAAAAGAAATGTCTGATTTTCATTGGTTAATTTTCAGTACATATTATTTCTTTTGTCAGTTTCAAGTTATTTCAGAGACCGTTGTTGTTGTTTTTTCTATTGTTAACTGAGGGGTACCAACAATTTTGTCCACATGTGTATTTATCACACTCGTGTGAACCTGGAGCTTTCCATTGGGTTAGACTGTGCTAGCATACCGCTAACGCTCCATTGTGGTCGTGAACCTTTTCCCCCAGCTCTTCCTGTGAGCTGACGTCCGGCGAGGACTCGGGCGTCTGGGCGTTTTGGCGGGACTCCGTGCAGACGACATGGTGCTTAGAGTGCCTGGAAGACAAAGGGAAAGAGAGGGAGATCAATCAAAACTCAAACATCTCACCTGTGAATGCATCGGTGAAAAAAAATCAGTGGTGATCACAAACACTTGAGTGTGAATGTTATGAAGGTTCTACCCGATTGCAGGTTCTTGTCCAGAGAGGCAGCTGATATTTGTTAGAGACAAGTGAAAATAAAGGAATTCTGTCCATTTATTTTCCTCGTGGAGTGTTTTTTATCAGTTACCTATCCGTGTTGTGTTTGATCACCACATTTCTATCTGGGCCAAAGTGATCGTCCTCCTCCTGACATCAACACAGTAATGAGCAGGAACCACGTGTGGAGCCGTTGCACCAACGTGTTCCTCCGAGGGAATCGGTGCAGCTGATCCAGCCCCAGAGGTTGTGTTCCCATAGCAACCACCACTTGTCAACACACCAGGCTGTTATCTGGATCGTCGTTGGATTCCGGGTCAGCCACCGGTCCGGTCGGTGCAGCTGCTGTGTCGATCTGATCGGGGTGGCCGGACTAATCACCAACACTCTGATTAACAACCGACCTTTTGTCTGCTAACTGAACGCCAGCAGCCACGATGAACATCTCCCACAGGAGCAGAAGTTAAGAGTCGTTCTGCTCAATAAATAACTGACTGGATACTGAGTCAGAATACAGGAAGAAGAACTTGAATTTCAAGAACACCAATCATCAGTTCTGTCTGTCAGAGACGCCTGACAGCTGTTGTGTCTTCTGTCACATGACCAGATAAATCACGGATTAATAGGATTTATAAGAAGACCGTTTCTGTTCAACCGTATGTGATGGACCTCATCCGACAGTCACCAGCCTGATTGATACCGTCAGCAGCAGAGGACGTCCTCTAGGCAGTGTCCCTGTATGTCACTCAAGCCTGGATGTAATAAACATGTAATTACACGTGAGTTTCTGCTATGACACGTAAACACACTGAATACTGGTGGAAGTAGGTCAGGTCAGCATCACCGACATAGATGTTAATCCCAGATTACATCATCCCCTCCGCTGCCACTCCTGTGACGTCAGAGTTAAATCTTTGACACTATCTTCTAACATTCTGACTCCAGCCTGTTTAATCTCCCAGAATCCCCCGCGGTCAGTAACAAACTCTCTCGCGCCCACAGCTGTGACCCGGACCTGTGGAGCCTCGGTTTATGTTAGCTTTGATAGCATGGCTCGTGGGAATTAGCCATACATAACACTGAGAGCTAGGCTAGCTCGTTTAGCAGCCGGTTAATTAAACGTTAATAACGAGCTGTGACGTCAGGTCGCACCGACGTGAACTCACAAGTCATGCTGGTGCCACATCACAACCAAGCTAGCTAGCTAACTGATATTAGCTTTAGTTCACTAACAACCCCCCCGTTAATCTGACGTTTATCAGATTGGCTCTGCGGCCGATCGTTAACGCGTTTCGATGACGTAATAACAACCCCGGTTCAACCGGAGAGAGTTTTACCGACTTACCGAGTGAGCGCAGCGACACACAAACACACCGACACAAGTCGCCATAGCGGTGGCGTCATCTTCATCCCTCTCCCGCCGGGACGAACATCCTCACGCGGGACCGGGAAGCGTTCAAACGGACGCGGTTCACACCGTCGGTCTCTCGTGGTTAAAATAACCGGAGATTCAGCCGCGGCTTCCCGGTGAAACACCTGACGTCCGCTGCTCGGAGGAAGTGTGTTGTTACGGGCTGTCACCAGCGTCCAACCTACTAGCGAGCGTCACCGCGCGTCATCGCTCGGCTGGCCAATCAGAGCACAGAGATTGTTGCGCTGTTCAAACGGAGAGCGTGCGGTGAGCGCTCGTTTCTGCACCTTCGCTCGTCCGGGCGGGTGGAGTTAAAACGTTCTTTTCGATGTTTGTTTTTCAATTACGACAAGAAAACTAACGCTGATAAAAACTGTCTTAGAATTTATGTAAATCTGTTATTTACACGAGTAAAAGTTTTCAGTGGTGTTTAGTACTCAACACCGAAGTAGTACAACCCAAAATTTAATACCACAAACAGAGCAGCACATTTTAGAATCAAATTAATTTATAATTTAATCTGTATTGAAATTTCTTTTGCACATTTTTTGATATTATGACCAGTTTTCCTTTCCTTTGTTATGGAACATATTACTTAAAACTTATTTATTTGTTTACAGAAAACAACAACAAGCAGAAAGTCTCAGCTTCTGCCTTTGGATCCAAGAACTTTACCAGAAAATCACATATCTTTATATGGATGTTTACATTCTTTAAATGAAGACGCCAACTTTGTGGGAACACATTAAGTCAATTCAACATTTATATTCCTTTCCAAAATCCAAAAGAGCCTCTGCTGCCACCATGTGGCAGGAAGAGTGAAGCGCTTTGTTTTCCTCCTTTGCGTTCAGGTCTCCACTCCGAAAAGTAATCCTCACGTTTGAATATCTTTACACTCATAAAGCAGAAAATTAATTTTTTGGAAAACAAATTTGACACATGCAACATACTTTATTTATTGAAATATGTGATTATAATTGTAACCATGGCTGATGGATTCAAGACCCAAATGACAAAACCTGTCAGTAAAATAAAGTTTTGTTCACTGTAGAAAAACGATAGGACATGTTTGAGATATAATCATAATGTTTGGACCTGCGTAGAACTAGTTTTACTGAAATATACTCAAAAAATGTCAAGAATAGCGTAAGTTACTATAAGAATGATCATGATAATTTGTCAATAACTCAAAGATTTTACCTATATCTGACAGCATAAGCATAGAATAAAATCTATGAGTGCTATGTTATTTGATCATAAATAAACAATTTAACAAAACCTGTTTTGAAGCTGAAATAACCTCCCAACAACGTGAGACATGAGGAAGAAGTTTATTGAGGAGCGATACAGAGACACAGAAAATAACAACTGATGCAATTCTTCATCTTAACATTTTGCTGTCTGCTAATCCATGCCTTCTCATCTCTCCGTCTGTCTTCAGCAGATGTGTCTTCTCCTTCTTTATTAAACCGTCACATTTTCTTTCTACCTTTAGCTTTGGCAATACAGAATTGTAATTGATGCCAGTGAGGCAGTCTAAAGTAGAGATAGGAGAGCATTTAGTGAATAGAGACACAGAGAACGATTAAAGCGCTAGAATCCTGGATGAGGTCGTTACAGTCCACGGGTACAGGATCTCCTTATCATTACTTATATACATCAGAACACGTTTAGGCCCACATACACGACAACAAACTGACAGAGAAGCACTTGAACACAGACAACAGCACCTCAAGCTCTGAGGCAGACGCTGGCCGACAAGGTGGCAGGAAGTGGGCGAGAGAAAAATAATAGAGAGGGAGCGTTGATCTGTCGCGTGTCGAACCTGAGAAGAAGACTAAATGGAATCATGAATCATCAGATTTCTCACGAGTCAGCGTCTGGATCAGAGCTAAGGTCGCCGGGGTCACGACTGGAGCACAGGTGGACACGCCTACTGCACGATGAGGCTGTTTCCATACGGAGAATACTGGAGGTGCTCCTCAGCTGTGTGTGTGTGTGTGTGTGTGTGTGTGTGTGTGTGTGTGTGTGTGTGTGTGTGTGTGTGGCTGCTACTACAACACAGGAACAACTCACAAAAGTCCAACATTAATTAACCCCCGAGGGTTTGGTGATTCATCATTAACAGCTTTGACCATGAAAACAAACACAACTGAAACGCCAACGAACGTGCAGACGGACGGAACATGCACGCGTTTCCTCACACACACACACACACGTGCACACACACACACACACACACACACATACTAAGATATAACTTCTGTTCTTAACAGAACATTAAGCTGATAATCAATACTCAACAGGGCATTATACAATAAATTAATATCATACTAAATCAGACTCCGCCTACATATAGGCAAATTAGTCCCATCCTCAAATACACACACACACACACACACACACACACACACACACACACACTCTCATGCAGAAACAAAAGAAAAAGCAGCGTATGTGCCATGCTGCGTTTGGAATGGGGAGGGCAGTATGACTGCTCGGCATATTTTCATGTAGAAGCAGCAAAGTGGTGGCTGACGTGGTGGTGGGGGGTCAGGGGTCAGGGGTCAGAGGTGGGGTCCAGGGACCGATACCAGCTAGTGGATCCGCTAAAGCAAACCTGCACCACAGGCGAGCAACAAGCGCACAGACACATACACCACAAGACGAGTACCGTACTGTACAGACACATGGACACCGGCACCTGGCAGGTCAGGGGTCAAAGGTCAGAGTGGCTGCACTAAACAGACCGGGGACGAGGGAGCCATGGCTAAGAGAGGTGGTGGCGGGGGGGATAACGGGAGCACGAGGGGCTCCTTCAGATGTTTATGGGGGGACCTGTCTTGTGGGAGATGGGGGGGGTCGCCGGCTTGGGGAGGGACAGAGGAATGAACAGGAAAGAGAAGAGAGACAAGATTAAAGACATTAGAGCTGAGCCTTCACACATTTAACAAATGCTAGGCTAACAATGCTATGCTAACAATGCTAGCAGCGTTTAACAACAGATTGCATCAGGAAGAAAGACTTAAAGAACCCAGTCACCTGTATGGAAGCTAACTCCAACAGCTGGCTAGCATGGCTTAGCATTAAGGCTACAATCAGTGTCTCTAAACCACATGTGTCAAACTCTAGGCCCGGGGGCCGAATGTGGCCCTCCACATCATTTTATGTGGCCCGCAAGAGCATAAAAGGTCACAGTGTCTAAAAATAAATGGATCAAAAGTGTACTACATTTCCCACAATGCAGTAGTCCGGCCCATTTTAACTCTGACTAAACGTTGTGAACAAAGTTAACGTCCTAACTTGTGTCTGATGTTATTTTTCTTTATTGATTGATAGTTTGATCCTTGATTGATGGAGTTCTGTGGGTTTAATAACCTGACAAATGAAAAGGATTTATGTTAGAACAGAGAAACAAACAAACATGTTTTTTCTGTCTAACTGTAATGTTTGGAACTAGAATAAGTCAGAAATTCACTGATTTAACATTAAGGAGTAGTTACATTTAGTTACATTACATTGAGTTACATTTAGTTACATTTATTAGTTACATTAAGGAGTAGTTACATTTAGTTACATTACATTGAGTTACATTTAGTTACATTTATTAGTTACATTAAGGAGTAGTTACATTTAGTTACATTACATTGAGTTACATTTAGTTACATTTATTAGTTACATTAAGGAGTAGTTACATTTAGTTACATTACATTGAGTTACATTTAGTTACATTTATTAGTTACATTAAGGAGTAGTTACATTTAGTTACATTACATTGAGTTACATTTAGTTACATTTATTAGTTACATTAAGGAGTAGTTACATTTAGTTACATTACATTGAGTTACATTTAGTTACATTTATTAGTTACATTAAGGAGTAGTTACATTTAGTTACATTACATTGAGTTACATTTAGTTATATTTATTAGTTACATTAAGGAGTAGTTACATTTAGTTACATTACATTGAGTTACATTTAGTTACATTTATTAGTTACATTAAGGAGTAGTTACATTTAGTTACATTACATTGAGTTACATTTAGTTACATTTATTAGTTACATTAAGGAGCAGTTACATTTAGTTACATTACATTGAGTTACATTTAGTTACATTTATTAGTTACATTAAGGAGTAGTTACATTTAGTTACATTACATTGAGTTACATTTAGTTACATTTATTAGTTACATTAAGGAGTAGTTACATTTAGTTACATTACATTGAGTTACATTTAGTTACATTTATTAGTTACATTAAGGAGTAGTTACATTTAGTTACATTACATTGAGTTACATTTAGTTACATTTATTAGTTACATTAAGGAGTAGTTACATTTAGTTACATTACATTGAGTTACATTTAGTTACATTTATTAGTTACATCTTGACCTTTGATGTTGATGTGGCCCTCATTGGAGATGAGTTTGACCCCCGATCTACATGTTTGTTTAGCATGTTATTATATCTATAATATAGATAGCATTAGCATTAGCATTAGTATTAGTATTGGTATTAGTATTAGTATTGGTATTAGTATTAGTATTGGTATTAGTATTAGTATTAGTATTAGTATTGGTATTAGTATTAGTATTAGTATTTGTATTAGTATTAGTATTAGTATTGGTATTAGTATTAGTATTAGTATTGGTATTAGTATTAGTATTAGTATTGGTATTAGTATTAGTATTAGTATTAGTATTGGTATTAGTATTGGTATTAGCATTAGTATTAGTATTAGTATTAGTATTGGTATTAGTATTGGTATTAGTATTAGTATTAGTATTGGTATTAGTATTAGTATTAGTATTGGTATTAGTATTAGTATTGGTATTAGTATTAGTATTAGTATTGGTATTAGCATTAGTATTAGTATTGGTATTAGTATTAGTATTAGTATTAGTATTATAAATACTTCTAGCGGATCTTATTTCCATAAATAACGTAATAAAGGGGGCCGTATTTACCTGGGGATGCTCGGGGGGGCCCTGTTGGGGCGGCTGGGAGCCTGGGGGCTGTCGGCGCTGTTATTGAAGGGCCCCAGGGGGCCGGGGCGGTTGGGAGGTGGCGGGGCTCCTCTGGGGGCCGGCCGCTGGCCTGAGGACATCCTCCTGGGGGCGGTGGGGCTGGGCGGGGGGGACCTGAAGCAAACAGGGATGCGTTTAAGGGTCTGGGCCACGCCTCCAGGAAGGTGGGGGCCCGGTCTAACCCCAGGAAGCGTACCTGCGACCCCCCATCCAGGAGGTGTCCACCGGGGGGGGCATGGGCACGGTGATGGTGGAGGTGGAGATGTCCCCGATGATGCTGAGCGCCTCCTTCAGGGCCTGGTGGGTGCGCAGCACCTCGTCCCGCCGCTGGGCCTGCTCCTGGGACTCGTCCATCAGCGCGTTCTGGTCGCCGCTGGAGTACAGCTGGGCCAGCAGCTCCGCGTTGATGAACTCCTTCACCTGGTGGGGGGGGACAACCAGTCACATGGCAGGAGGAGCTCCGCTAGAGCATGATGGGAGCGGCGTCAGGTTTACGTTGTTGATCATCAGGTGCATGATGGTCTTGGGCATCAGGTCCCGGATGCACTTGTTGACGATGGCCATGTAGGAGTCCACCAGGTTCCTGATGGTCTCCACCTTCCGCTCCAGCTGGGGGTCCATGGAGAAGTTATCCGAGGTGGTGGTGGTCTCGCTCTCCACCTGGGGGAGGGAGGAGACGCCGATTCACACACGATTCCGGGAATCGGCTGATTGGACGGAGGAGGGGTGCGTTCACTGACCGTGGTGGTCTTCTCAGGATACACCCCCGCCCGCAGCAGAGACGACTTCCAGCTGTCCACGTCGTCCTGGGAGTCGCAGGCCAGCTCCAGGGTGCGGTTGTCCTTGTACACGTTCCTGACGGGGAAAAAACCGACGGCGTTTGAACGCAGCGCAGGAGTGTGTGTGCTTAATGAAATCACGTTGTTCTGTTAGCTGCGTGTGTGTGTGTGTGTGTGTGTGTGTGTGTGATGGTCACACAGATGTAAACGCTGACATCTGGAGGCTCCCCCCCCCCACTGGTTTTCATTGTTTAACGTTTTATAGCTTCAGTTTTTACAGGACATTCTTCACCGCTGACTAAAAGTTCAGGCTCACCGTTCTGCCCCCCTCCCCCTTTATTATCACCACAAATCCACAATTCCAACAACTGAAGTCTGTTTATCCCATAATTCCTTGCATTAATTCACAAAACGCACGCGACGAGCCGTTCAGACGTTCGGACACACGATCCTAACGGAGCTGCTGCCCCTTTGATGACATCACTCCCGCTCTCTCCAGGTCAGCCAATCAGAGCCAACCGTGATGTCATCACCTGTTCCCCATTAACCTGTTTACACCACCAGCATACAAACAGGTGTGGTCTGAACGCTCCAAAACGTCTTCAGTCCGTCCCCACTGATCCAGAACACGCTGTGGGGGGGGACCGTGTCAGACGCTGAGGGGTTAGCGTTAGCTCAATGCTAACCTCTGACTGCCTCTGCCCCATTTAAGATACAGTCATTTCTTCACGCATCAACACGCACGACTTCACCTCACTGTAGATTAAAGGGAGGTAGTCATGTGACACCGTACTCGCATTCTATTGGCTGACGGCATCAGGAAGTGCTCTACGTTCTGTGAGACTCTAAAGTGTTTAAACAGTTTCAACACAGATAGAAGGTGGTTTAATGTGGGGGGGTCAGAAACGTTTACATTATCCTAAATAATGAGATAAGTGGTGGAATTTTATTTTTTTGTGGTTCCTGTGGTCCCCACGGGTAACGAGGGGGTGACGTGTCAGCTGACCCAGGTGAGGGGGTGACGTGTCAGCTGACCCGGGTGAGGGGGTGACGTGTCAGCTGACCCGGGTGAGGGGGTGACGTGTCAGCTGACCCGGGTGAGGGGGTGACGTGTCAGCTGACCCAGGTGAGGGGGTGACGTGTCAGCTGACCTGGGTGAGGGGGTGAGGGGGTGACGTGTCAGCTGACCTGGGTGAGGGGGTGACGTGTCAGCTGACCCGGGTGAGGGGGTGACGTGTCAGCTGACCCGGGTGAGGGGGTGACGTGTCAGCTGACCCGGGTGAGGGGGTGACGTGTCAGCTGACCCGGGTGAGGGGGTGACGTGTCAGCTGACCCGGGTGAGGGGGTGACGTGTCAGCTGACCCGGGTGAGGGGGGTGACGTGTCAGCTGACCCGGGTGAGGGGGTGACGTGTCAGCTGACCCAGGTGAGGGGGTGACGTGTCAGCTGACCCGGGTGAGGGGGTGACGTGTCAGCTGACCCGGGTGAGGGGGTGACGTGTCAGCTGACCCGGGTGAGGGGGTGACGTGTCAGCTGACCCGGGTGAGGGGGTGACGTGTCAGCTGACCTGGGTGAGGGGGTGACGTGTCAGCTGACCTGGGTGAGGGGGTGAGGGGGTGACATGTCAGCTGACCTGGGTGAGGGGGTGACGTGTCAGCTGACCCGGGTGAGGGGGTGACGTGTCAGCTGACCCGGGTGAGGGGGTGACGTATAAACTGACCCGGGTGAGGGGGTGACGTGTCAGCTGACCCGGGTGAGGGGGTGACGTGTCAGCTGACCCGGGTGAGGGGGTGACGTGTCAGCTGACCCGGGTGAGGGGGTGACGTGTCAGCTGACCCGGGTGAGGGGGTGACGTGTCAGCTGACCCGGGTGAGGGGGTGACGTGTCAGCTGACCCGGGTGAGGGGGTGACGTGTCAGCTGACCCGGGTGAGGGGGTGACGTGTCAGCTGACCTGGGTGAGGGGGTGACGTGTCAGCTGACCCGGGTGAGGGGGTGACGTGTCAGCTGACCCGGGTGAGGGGGTGACGTGTCAGCTGACCCGGGTGAGGGGGTGACGTGTCAGCTGACCCGGGGGGGGGGGTGACGTGGGGGTAACGTGTCAGCTGACCCAGGTGAGGGGGTGACATGTCAGCTGACCCGGGTGAGGGGGTGACGTGTCAGCTGACCTGGGTGAGGGGGTGACGTGTCCGCTGCCCGGGGTGCGGGGGTGACGTGTCAGCTGACCCGGGTGAGGGGGTGACGTGGGGGTGACGTGTCAGCTGACCTGGGTGAGGGGGTGACGTGTCAGCTGACCCGGGTGAGGGGGTGACGTGGGGGTGACGTGTCAGCTGACCCGGGTGAGGGGGTGACGTGTCAGCTGACCCGGGTGAGGGGGTGACGTGGGGGTGACGTGTCAGCTGACCTGGGTGAGGGGGTGACGTGTCAGCTTACCTGGGTGAGGGGGGTGACGTGTCAGCTGACCCGGGTGAGGGGGTAACGTGTCAGCTGACCCGGGTGAGGGGGTAACGTGTCAGCTGACCCGGGTGAGGGGGTGACGTGGGGGTAACGTGTCAGCTGACCTGGGTGAGGGGGTGACGTGGGGGTAACGTGTAGCTGACCCGGGTGAGGGGGTGACGTGTCAGCTGACCCGGGTGAGGGGGTGACGTGTCAGCTGACCCGGGTGAGGGGGTGACGTGTCAGCTGACCCGGGTGAGGGGGTGACGTGTCAGCTGACCTGGACTCCGTGTTGAAGATGCTGAAGATGTGTTTGCTGGACATGAAGCTCTTCTCCACGTCACGCACCTTCAGGTTGTCCAGGGGCAGCATGTACTTCTTCTCCTTCTCCTGTGGGGGGACAAACCAGTGAAACCAGTAGGTGAGGAGACCAAGGTGAAACCTGGGGCGGGGGGGGCACAGAGGAAGAGGAGGGGGCAGGAACGGAGAACACATGTGGAAGTCATTAGCGTGTGGCTGAGGCGTGTTTGGCGGGAGGACGCCGTTACGTGTCGGCGGTCCGGCGAGGGAACGCCACGACACCCCCGTCACGCCTGAAGGGGGGGGGGGGCGGCGGCGGCCGATGCATGGCCCAATCCGCACTTTAACGCTCCATCCACCTTCTCTTTACTCCCTCTCCTCTTTTACCCCCCCCCTCGATATTCTCTCCATATTTTCCCTTTCCATTCCAGAGGGGCCCACTTCCTGCCCCGGGTTTTTTTTTTGAAGTAGAAGAAGAAGGAGGAGGAGGGAGATTAAATGACAGCCTGGCGTTAAAACTCCACATCTGGTAGTACTTAGCGACCCGCAGGAGGGGGGGGCGTTAAAGAGACGCCGGCCGGAGGAGAAGAGGGAGACAGGAGCGGATTGGGGGGAGATTTGAGGAGGGAAGCCCCCGTCTGGAGGTCTGGAGGACGATGGTGAGCCAGAACTAAAGAGGATGAGGAGAGAAGAAGAAGATCCAGAACCTCTGCTGGGTCGCGCTCCCCCCACGGGGTCGCCGCCGCCCATATATGGTCACGCAAGTCCCCTCCCTCTTCCTCCCTCTTCCTCACTCCCTCCCCGGTCGCTCTCTCCTTCCCTCTTTCTTGTGATCGCCCCTCCCTGAGTGAGCAGCCAGTCGGTCCCGGTCGTCTGAATGTGCCACGTCAAGGCTGGATACGCCGCGTGACCCCCCCAGCGGACGGCGAGGGGGAACCCGGAGCGACGCGCCGGCAGACCCCCGACCTGAAGGAGCAGAACATCCAGGGGGTTTTTATCCACTGACGGGGGTCCTTTCTGCCCCGAACGGAGCGGGGCGAGGCGGGGGGGGGGTTGGGGGGGCAGCATCTGGAGACAGAAACAACACAAGGCCTGACCCCCCAGTTCCGTCCACCCAGTGTTCAGACTACCTGTTCATGGTCATACTGGTGTACAGTAGTCTGCACATTGGTTAGACTGGGCCGGACCTCATCTGTGTGTGTGTGTGTGTGTGTGTGTGTGTGTGTGTGTGTGTGTGTGTGTGTGTGTGTGTGTGTGTGTGTGTGTGAGAGTGTCTGTGTCTGTGTGTGTGTCTGTGTGTGTCTGTGTCTGTGTCTGTGTGTGTGTGTGTGTGTGTGTGTGTGTGTGTGTGTGTGTGTGTGTGTGTGAGAGTGTGTGTGTGTCTGTGTGTGTGTGTGTGTGTGTGTGTGTGTGTGTGTGTGTGTGTGTGTGTGTGTGTCTGTGTGTGTGTGTGAGAGTGTGTGTCTGTGTGTGTGTGTGTGTGTGTGTGTGTGTGTGTGTGTGTCTGTGTGTGTGTGTGTGTGTGTCTGTGTGTCTGTGTGTGTGTGTGTGTGTGTCTGTGTGTCTGTGTGTGTGTGTGTGTGTGTGTGAGTGTGTGTCTGTGTGTGTGTGTGTGTGTGTGAGAGTGTGTGTGTGTGTGTGTGTGTGAGAGTGTGTGTGTCTGTGTGTGTGTGTGTGTGTGTGTGTGTCTGTGTGTGTGTGTGTGTGTGTCTGTGTGTCTGTGTGTGTGTGTGTGTGTGTGTGAGTGTGTGTCTGTGTGTGTGTGTGTGTGTGAGAGTGTGTGTGTGTGTGTGTGGGTGAGAGTGTGTGTGTCTGTGTGTCTGTGTGTGTGTGTGTGTGTGTGT
>JABVMC010000133.1:22500-33833 GCA_013358685.1 Antennarius maculatus | reverse complement strand
CACCGCCATGGTGGGACTGGAGGGGACGACTGGGACACAGAAAACCAGTTCAACCACTAAACACACATGTCTACGGCCCACCAGTGTGACCAGCAGGACCAGTAGTATTAACAGTAGTATTAACAGTAGTATCAGTAGTATTAACAGTAGTATTAACAGTAGTATCAGTAGTATTAACAGTAGTATTACAGTAGTCAGTAACAGTAGTTATACAGTAGTATCTATCCAGTAGTATTAACAGTAGTATTAACAGTAGTATTAACAGTAGTATTAACAGTAGTATAAAAAGTAGTATCAGTAGTATTAATAGTAGTATTAACAGTAGTATTAACAGTAGTATTAACAGTAGTATTAACAGTAGTATCAGTAGTATTAACAGTAGTATTAACAGTAGTATTAACAGTAGTATCAGTAGTATTAACAGTAGTATTAAAAGTAGTATTAAACAGTAGTATAACAGTAGTATTAACAGTAGTATAAGTAGTATTAAAAGTAGTATTAACAGTAGTATTAACAGTAGTATCAGTAGTATTAACAGTAGTATCAGTAGTATTAACAGTAGTATTAACAGTAGTATCAGTAGTATTAACAGTAGTATTAACAGTAGTATTAACAGTAGTATCAGTAGTATTAACAGTAGTATTAACAGTAGTATTAACAGTAGTATTAACAGTAGTATTATTAGTATTATTAGTAGTATTAACAGTAGTATTAACAGTAGTATTAACAGTAGTATCAGTAGTATTAACAGTAGTATTAACAGTAGTATTAACAGTAGTATCAGTAGTATTAACAGTAGTATTAACAGTAGTATTAACAGTAGTATCAGTAGTATTAACAGTAGTATTAACAGTAGTATTAACAGTAGTATTAACAGTAGTATTAAAAGTAGTAACAGTAGTATTAACAGTAGTATTAACAGTAGTATTAACAGTAGTATCAGTAGTATTAACAGTAGTATTAACATTAGTATTATCAGTAGTATTATCAGTAGTATTATTAGTAGTATCAGTAGTATTAACAGTAGTATTAACAGTAGTATTAACAGTAGTATCAGTAGTATTAACAGTAGTATCAGTAGTATTAACAGTAGTATTAACAGTAGTATCAGTAGTATTAACAGTAGTATTAACAGTAGTATTAACAGTAGTATCAGTAGTATTAACAGTAGTATTAACAGTAGTATTAACAGTAGTATTAACAGTAGTATTAACAGTAGTATCAGTAGTATTAACAGTAGTATTAACAGTAGTATTAACAGTAGTATTAACAGTAGTATTAACAGTAGTATCAGTAGTATTATCAGTAGTATTAACAGTAGTATCAGTAGTATTAACAGTAGTATTAACAGTAGTATCAGTAGTATTAACAGTAGTATCAGTAGTATTAACAGTAGTATTAACAGTAGTATCAGTAGTATTAACAGTAGTATTAACAGTAGTATTAACAGTAGTATTAACAGTAGTATCAGTAGTATTAACAGTAGTATCAGTAGTATTAACAGTAGTATTAACAGTAGTATTAACAGTAGTATCAGTAGTATTAACAGTAGTATTAACAGTAGTATCAGTAGTATTAACAGTAGTATCAGTAGTATTAACAGTAGTATTAACAGTAGTATCAGTAGTATTAACAGTAGTATTAACAGTAGTATCAGTAGTATTATCAGTAGTATTAACAGTAGTATCAGTAGTATTAACAGTA
Source organism: Antennarius maculatus (assembly GCA_013358685.1). NCBI lineage: Eukaryota > Metazoa > Chordata > Actinopteri > Lophiiformes > Antennariidae > Antennarius > Antennarius maculatus. The sequence continues at coordinate 32,129 of JABVMC010000133.1, read as the reverse complement.
GTATTAACAGTAGTATCAGTAGTATTAACAGTAGTATTAACAGTAGTATCAGTAGTATTAACAGTAGTATTAACAGTAGTATTAACAGTAGTATTAACAGTAGTATCAGTAGTATTAACAGTAGTATCAGTAGTATTAACAGTAGTATTAACAGTAGTATCAGTAGTATTAACAGTAGTATTAACAGTAGTATCAGTAGTATTAACAGTAGTATTAATAGTAGTATCAGTAGTATTAACAGTAGTATTAACAGTAGTATCAGTAGTATTAACAGTAGTATTAACAGTAGTATCAGTAGTATTAACAGTAGTATTAACAGTAGTATTAACAGTAGTATTAACAGTAGTATTAACAGTATTAACAGTAGTATTAACAGTAGTATTAACAGTAGTATTAACAGTAGTATTAACAGTAGTATCAGTAGTATTAACAGTAGTATTAACAGTAGTATTAACAGTAGTATTAACAGTAGCATTAGCAGTAGCATTAGCAGTAGCATTAGCAGTACTAGCAGCAGTATTTACCGTGATACTTACTGCCGTAGGGCGAGTTGGCAGACGAGCCGTTCAGGAAACTGGGCGATGTTGCTACACCGAGGTTTGGCATTCCAGTGTTGCCGTAGCCGTTCATGCTGTTGCTAATGGTGTTGCCATAGTTATTCTGTTGAGGGGTGGAGCTTGGCACATATCCCCGTGGCGACACGCTGCTGGTGTTACGATTGTAGCCAACTGGAAGAGGACGACACAACCGGTCACCACCAGTAACAGGACAATGTTTTGCAGCTAGTGCACTACGCTACTACACTGACGGTTAGCTGATGAAGGTCGTCCACTGGGGGGCGGAGTTATCGGACGGACGTCGGACGATCGTTGTCCTACCTTGTGTTGTGTCGGAGACGTTGACGGCCAGCTGCCCACTAAAGGAATTAACTCCCATCATGCCGTGGGAGGCGGTGTTGCCTAGTGACGGGATCTGGTTGTGGTTCCTGGGGACACTGTAGAGGGCCTCGGCGATGTCGGCGGCTCGCTTCAGGATGATCTCCTGGAAGACGAGATGAGGGGCTCAATTAAAGTTCACACCTGGTTCACACCATGTTCCAGATTTGTTATGTACCAGAAGAGAATGTTTACATTGATAAATTCATATCAGAGTGTGGTCATTTAGACTTCCTGTTTCTTGCTTTAGACTTCCTGCTCCTATGTGCACCTGTCTTTTATTTCCTAGAGTCCTGGCAGGTGTATTCTTTGGCTGTGTTGACCTGTAGACTCTGGATTAGTGGCTCTGGATTGGTTGGATTACGGCGTTCCTTCTGGATTAGTGGCTCTGGATTGGTTGGATTACGGCGTTCCTTCTGGATTAGTGGCTCTGGATTGGTTGGATTACGGCGTTCCTTCTGGATTAGTGGCTCTGGATTGGTTGGATTACGGCGATCCTTCTGGATTAGTGGCTCTGGATTGGTTGGATTACGGCGATCCTTCTGGATTAGTGGCTCTGGATTGGTTGGATTACGGCGATCCTTCTGGATTAGTGGCTCTGGATTGGTTGGATTACGGGGATCCTTCTGGATTAGTGGCTCTGGATTGGTTGGATTACGGCGATCCTTCTGGATTAGTGGCTCTGGATTGGTTGGATTACGGCGATCCTTCTGGATTAGTGGCTCTGGATTGGTTGGATTACGGCGATCCTTCTGGATTAGTGGCTCTGGATTGGTTGGATTACGGCGATCCTTCTGGATTAGTGGCTCTGGATTGGTTGGATTACGGCGATCCTTCTGGATTAGTGGCTCTGGATTGGTTGGATTACGGCGATCCTTCTGGATTAGTGGCTCTGGATTGGTTGGATTACGGCGATCCTTCTGGATTAGTGGCTCTGGATTGGTTGGATTACGGCGTTCCTTCTGGATTAGTGGCTCTGGATTGGTTGGATTACGGCGATCCTTCTGGATTAGTGGCTCTGGATTGGTTGGATTACGGCGATCCTTCTGGATTAGTGGCTCTGGATTGGTTGGATTACGGCGTTCCTTCTGGATTAGTGGCTCTGGATTGGTTGGATTCAGAGCGATGCCTGAATGCAGGATGGGAACATGACCCCTGAGCTGCCTTCTGATTGGTCAGATGAGCGTCAGGTGTGTCTGGTTTTGATTGGTTGGTCTGACTGTTTGACACGTGACACTGATCGTGAGCTATTGATTATTGATTGGTGTGAACACAGACCAGTGTCGTGATGATTGAAGCTGGTTTGTGACCTCTGTTCAAGGTCGTTGGGGGGGGTTAACTCCTGTCTGGAGGAGCGTGTCGGGATATTAAGTGTTTCAGGAGGTTCTGACTCATAAACCTGGAGGAGGGGGGGCAGGAGGAGTGTGTGTGTGTGTGTGTGTGTGTCACCTGGTTGTTGTGGGGCATCCCGTAGAGCGCCTCCACCAGGTCAGCTGCCCTCTTCAGGAGAACCTCCTGGGGGAGACAAGAAAGAGTTTTTTAAATCAACTCCTGATGCAGGAACATGGTGAGCACACTGATCACACACACACACACACACACACACACACACACACACACACACACACACACACACACACACTGAGCCTCTTAATGTTGCACCACTTTATTCAATGATCAGCTCAACAAATAGCTTTGAATGAAAGTGTGTGTGTGTGTGTGTGTGTGTGTGTGTGTGTGTGTGTGTGTGTGTGTGTGTGTGTGTGTGTGTGTGTGTGTGTGATGCTTTGCTGAGTCTTTATCTTAATTAAACATTCTCTCGTTAATCTGCTGCTTTTCATTACAAACTTCTTCAATTAACTCCGCCCCCTCACTCCTCCATCAGCCAGTCGTCTTTCCTCCTCCGCCCCCCCGTGCCCCCCCCTGTCGTTTTCTTCTCTTCCTCCTTCTGGATCTCCTGTTTCTCTTCTCCTCCATCACAAGTTAAATTCACTCAACTCTGTTTCTTATCTGTTCCTTTGTTCACACACACACACACACACACACACACACACACACACACACACACACACACACACACACACACACACACACACACAGTTTGCAGTGACAAATGAAGCCTTATTACTACGAGTGTTTCATTGTTCACAGCCGGATGACGAGCACCTCTCTCCCACACATTAACAAGGTAACCACGGCGATGGAGAGGAGGTGGGATGTCATCGCTGAGGGGGGAGCCAATTATTCTTTTAAGCGCACACACACACACACACACACACACATCAGACGGAGGGTTAAGCAGCAGGAAAAGAACCTCAATAAACACAATGAATAATTACAGTAAAGGGTTAATAATTCATGCTGAGGGCTACTGGGGGGCTAATAGGGGGGTAACTGGGGGGATGCTGGTCTAGCGGACCCCAGCAGCCCCCCAGTGCAGACCAAAGCTGCTGGTTCGTCCTCTTGACTTTGATCTCTTCGATCGCGTCCAATCAGAACAACCGATTCAGACAGGAAACGATGATGTCACAAAAACAACAACAGAACTTATTTCTCTTTTAAATCTGATAAGAAAACACTGATAATCGTGTGTGTGTGTGTGTGTGTGTGTGTGTGTGTGTGTGTGTGTGTGTGTGTGTGTGTGTGTGTGTGTGTGTGCCAATCTCCTTTCTTACCACATGGCTGCACTCGTTGATTACCTGATTTGACTGTTTCAACCTCCCTGTTTGCGAATCGGCTTAAAACATGCGCACACACACACACACACACACACACACACACACACACACACACACACACACACACACACAGTAGTTTACCTTTCATTCAATCATCTCCACTATGTGCATGAGTCAAATTTAATGGTGTGCTCTGTTGGAATGTGTGTGTGTGTGTGTGTGTGTGTGTGTGTGTGTGTGTGTGTGTGTGTGTGTGTGTGTGTGTGTGTGTGTGTTCACAGTGATAAATGCTCTGTCTGTTCATTTACATAGAAACAACTTTAACACCTAAGTTTCAAACAGGCTTTGCTGGTGCCGGTCTGTGATTGGTCGGTTTGAGAGCCACACTGGAGGGGGCGGGGCAACAAGCAGCTGTCCTTCACATGTCTCTCCACCGTTAAATGTTTACGTGTAAAATGTGTAAACCTGTTTGTTGAGGAATTTTTCACCAGACGTGTTCAGACCTTCAACCCGATCACCATCAGAGCCTTTCACACCAGGAACCAAGAATAGTGGACTAGTAGTGGACTAGTGGACTGGTAGACTGGTAGACCAGCGGTGGACAAGTGGACTAGTAGTGGACTGGTAAACTAGTGGTGAACTAGTGGACTGGTAGACTGGTGGTGGACTAGTGGACTAGTGGTGGACTAGTGGACTCGTGGACTGGTAGACTAGTGGACTAGTAGACTGGTAGACTAGTGGACCGGTAGAGTATTGGTGGACTAGTGGACTAGTGGAGTGGTAGACTAGGGGTGGACTAGTGGACTAGTAGACTGGTGGACTACCGGTAGACTAGTAGACTGGTAGACTAGTTGAGGACTAGTGGACTAGTGGTGGTCTAGTGGACTGGTAGACTAGTGGAGGACTAGTGGTGGACTAGTAGACTAGTAGACTGGTAGAATAGCAGAGGACTAGTGAATTGGTAGACTAGTAGTGGACTAGTGGACTGGTAGACTGGTAGACCAGCGGTGGACAAGTTGACTGATAGAGTAGTGGTGGACTAGTGGACTAGTAGACTGGTAGACAAGCAGTGGACTAGTGGACTGGTAGACTAGTGGTGGACTAGTGGTGGACTAGTAGACTGGTGGACTGATGGTGGACTAGTGGACTGGTAGACTGGTGGTGGACTAGTGGACTAGTGGTGGTCTAGTGGACTAGTGGACTGGTAGACTGGTGGTGGACTAGTAGACTGGTAGACAAGTGGAGGACTAGTGGACTAGTGGTGGTCTAGTGGACTAGTGGACTGGTAGACTGGTGGTGGACTAGTGGACTGGTGGTGGACTAGTGGACTAGTAGACTGGTAGACTAGCGGTAGACTAGTAGACTGGTGGACTGATGGTGGACTAGTGGACTGGTAGACTGGTGGTGGACTAGTGGACTAGTAGACTGATAGACTAGCGGTGGACTAGTGGACTGGTAGGCTGGTGGTGGACTACTAGACTGGTAGACTGGTGGTGGACTAGTGGACGAGTAGACTGGTAGACTAGCGGTGGACTAGTGGACTGGTAGACTGGTGGTGGACTAGTAGACTGGTAGACTGGTGGTGGACTAGTGGACTGGTTGACTAGCAGTGGACTAGTGGACTGGTAGACTAGCAGTGGACTAGTGGACTGGTAGACTGGTGGTGGACTAGTGGAATGGTAGACTGGTGGGGGACTAGTGGACTGGTAGACTAGCGGGGGACTAGTAGACTGGTAGAATGGTAGACTAGCGGTGGACTAGTGGAGTGGTAAACTAGTGGTAGACTGGTGGTGGAATAGTGGACTAGTACACTGGTACACTAGCAGTGGACTAGTGGACTAGTAGACTGGTGGTGGACTAGTGGACTAGTAGACTGGTAGACTAGCGGTGCACTAGTGGACAAGTAGACTGGTGGTGGACTAGTGGACCAGTAGACTGGTAGACTAGCGGTGCACTAGTGGTCTGGTAGACTGGTGGTGGACTAGTGGACTAGTAGACTGGTAGACTAGCGGTGCACTAGTGGACAAGTAGACTGGTGGTGGACTAGTGGACCAGTAGACTGGTAGACTAGCGGTGCACTAGTGGACTGGTTGACTAGCAGTGGACTAGTGGACTGGTAGACTGGTGGTGCACTAGTGGTCTGGTAGACTGGTGGTGGACTAGTGGACTGGTTGACTAGCAGTGGACTAGTGGACTGGTAGACTAGAAGTGGACTAGTAGACTGGTAGACTAGCGGTGCACTAGTGGACTAGTAGACTGGTGGTGGACTAGTGGACTGGTAGACTGGCGGTGCACTAGTGGTCTGGTAGACTGGTGGTGGACTAGTGGACTGGTTGACTAGCAGTGGACTAGTGGACTGGTAGACTAGCAGTGGACTAGTAGACTGGTAGACTAGCATAGTAGACTGGTGGTGGACTAGTGGACTGGTAGACTGGCGGTGCACTAGTGGTCTGGTAGACTGGTGGTGGACTAGTGGACTGGTAGACTAGCAGTGGACTAGTGGACTGGTAGACTAGCAGTGGACTAGTAGACTGGTAGACTAGCGGTGCACTAGTGGACTAGTAGACTGGTGGTGGACTAGTGGATTGGTAGACTGGCGGTGCACTAGTGGACTGGTAGACTAGCAGTGGATTAGTGGACTGGTAGACTAGCAGTGGACTAGTGGACTGGTAGACTAGCTGTGCACTAGTGGACTGGTAGACTGGTGGTGGACTAGTGGACTGGTAGACTGGTGGTGGACTAGTGGACTAGTGGACTGGTAGACTAGCAGTGGATTAGTGAACTGGTAGACTGGCGGTGCACTAGTGGACTGGTAGACTAGCAGTGGACTAGTGGACTGGTAGACTGGCGGTGGACTAGTGGACTGGTAGACTGGTGGTGCACTAGTGGTCTGGTACACTGGTGGTGGACTAGTGGTCTGGTAGACTGGCGGTGCACTAGTGGTCTGGTAGACTGGTGGTGGACTAGTGGACTGGTTGACTAGCAGTGGACTAGTGGAGTGGTAGACTAGCAGTGGACTAGTAGACTGGTAGACTAGCGGTGCACTAGTGGACTAGTAGACTGGTGGTGGACTAGTGGACTGGTAGACTGGCGGTGCACTAGTGGACTGGTAGACTAGCAGTGGATTAGTGGACTGGTAGACTAGCAGTGGACTAGTAGACTGGTAGACTAGCGGTGCACTAGTGGACTGGTAGACTGGTGGTGGACTAGTGGACTGGTAGACTGGTGGTGGACTAGTGGACTAGTGGACTGGTAGACTAGCAGTGGATTAGTGAACTGGTAGACTGGCGGTGCACTAGTGGACTGGTAGACTAGCAGTGGACTAGTGGACTGGTAGACTGGCGGTGGACTAGTGGACTGGTAGACTGGTGGTGCACTAGTGGTCTGGTACACTGGTGGTGGACTAGTGGTCTGGTAGACTGGCGGTGCACTAGTGGTCTGGTAGACTGGTGGTGGACTAGTGGACTGGTTGACTAGCAGTGGACTAGTGGAGTGGTAGACTAGCAGTGGACTAGTAGACTGGTAGACTAGCGGTGCACTAGTGGACTAGTAGACTGGTGGTGGACTAGTGGACTGGTAGACTGGCGGTGCACTAGTGGTCTGGTAGACTGGTGGTGGACTAGTGGACTAGTGGACTGGTAGACTGGTGGTGGACTAGTGGACTGATAGACTAGCAGTGGACTAGTGGACTGGTAGACTAGCAGTGCACTCGTGGACTAGTAGACTGGTGGTGGACTAGTGGACTGGTAGACTGGCGGTGCACTAGTGGTCTGGTAGACTGGTGGTGGACTAGTGGACTGGTTGACTAGCAGTGGACTAGTGGACTGGTAGACTAGCAGTGGACTAGTAGACTGGTAGACTAGCGGTGCACTAGTGGACTAGTAGACTGGTGGTGGACTAGTGGATTGGTAGACTGGCGGTGCACTAGTGGTCTGGTAGACTGGTGGTGGACTAGTGGACTAGTGGACTGGTAGACTAGCAGTGGATTAGTGGACTGGTAGACTAGCAGTGGACTAGTAGACTGGTAGACTAGCGGTGCACTAGTGGACTAGTAGACTGGTGGTGGACTAGTGGACTGGTAGACTGGCGGTGCACTAGTGGTCTGGTAGACTGGTGGTGGACTAGTGGACTAGTGGACTGGTAGACTAGCAGTGGATTAGTGAACTGGTAGACTGGCGGTGCACTAGTGGACTGGTAGACTAGCAGTGGACTAGTGGACTGGTAGACTGGCGGTGCACTAGTGGTCTGGTAGACTGGTGGTGGACTAGTGGACTAGTGGACTGGTAGACTAGCAGTGGATTAGTGAACTGGTAGACTGGCGGTGCACTAGTGGTCTGGTAGACTGGTGGTGGACTAGTGGACTAGTGGACTGGTAGACTAGCAGTGGATTAGTGAACTGGTAGACTGGCGGTGCACTAGTGGTCTGGTAGACTGGTGGTGGACTAGTGGACTAGTGGACTGGTAGACTTGCAGTGGATTAGTGGACTGGTAATGTACGTACCTTGGGCAGTCTCTCGGGGTCTCCGGGGTGACGGGGGATGACCTTCTGTAACCTCTGGAAGCCGTAGTCGATGGTGGGCTCGTTCAGCGCTGAGGGAGAGAAGTGACATCATTCAGCTTTCGATGACATCATCACAAACCGTCCTATCACACAGCAGATGCAGACACAGACACTTCCTGTTTCACATCCTCATCAATTCAGAGGAGCTTCAGTACGAAATAACGTCCAGATGTTTCACTTCAGCATGAGGCTTCCTATTGGTCCCTGTGCAGCATGGAGGCGGGTCATGTGACTGGAGTGTCCCGCCTCCAGCCAGTTGCTCCGGTTCTACTAGAACATGACGAGCCGAGGAAGAGGAGGGTGCACAGTGTTCTCACCTTCTTCACAAACACACAGATGAGAACCCAAACAGGTCATCTGATCGGTGAGTATTGATCTGTGATTGGCTGCTGCTCTGACAAGCCCCTAACGCCCTGCCCCCTCTACTTGAAACCAGCCAGAAGGCCACAAATCAGAGCGTCAGTGAAAGCAACGGAGCACAGAGTGTGTGTGTGTGTGTGTGTGTGTGTGTGTGTGTGTGTGTGTGTGTGTGTGTGTGTGTGTGTGTGTGTGTGTGTGTGTGTGTGTGTGTGTGTGAAGTGCATGAATCATAATCCCGTCTTGGTTGAGCTCCGTTTAACAAGCTTTAGACTGACTTTCCTATACATCACAAACTGTGTGTGTGTGTGTGTGTGTGTGTGTGTGTGTGTGTTCAGTCCTTGAAGGCTCACCAGGCGTGACCGGTGCAGCTCAGACGTCTGTGTTATCAGTGTGTGACCTTGTGTTGTTGACTGTTTGTTATCACCTGTGTGTTCAGAATCTGTTCTGATCAAACTTCAATTGATCTTCAGTGTCTTTGGATCAAAGGATCAGTTCACACACGCCTTCATCACCGTCATCATCATTGTCAAAACTTTATCATTATTATTATTATTATTACTATTATCATTACTATTATTGTTACTGTTATTACTATTATTATAACTTTTAGTATTATTACTATTATTATTATTACTATTATTATTATTACTATTATTATTATAATTGCTATTGTCATTTTATATTTATTATTATTGATTCCTTTGAACTTCCTGTAATGATCAATGTTTGTCAATTGTTTCTGTTTTCTGTGAATTTGATTGAATAAGTTATTTATAGTTTATTAATTGATTGAATAAGTTATTTATTGTTTATTAATTGATTGAATAAGTTATTGATTGTTTATTAATTGACTGAATCAGTTATTTATCGTTTCTTAATTGATTAAATCAGTCATTGATTGTTTATTAATAGATCGAATCAGTTATTTATTCTTTATTAATTGATTGAATCAGTTATTTATTGTTTTTTAATTGATTGAATCAGATATTTATTGTTAATTAATTGATTGAATCAGTTAATGATTGTTTATTAATTGATTGAATCAGTTATTTATTGTTAATTCATCGACTGACAGTAATTGAACTGATTGTTATG
>JABVMC010000133.1:10000-17500 GCA_013358685.1 Antennarius maculatus | reverse complement strand
CGGCCCAAACCCTGTTCCCTGACCCTGAGAACAGCGGGCGGGGTTCAGAGCGGGGGTTAGTGGGGGAGGGGGATTGGGTCAGTGGGGGGGTCACCTCTGACTAGAACACTTTCTTCTGCCAGCTGAAGGGGCCTCAGATGTAGCCCTGCCCCCGTGTGATGTCACGGCGTCCCTCTGGACGCTGACAGCCCCCCAGCGGTGCTCATCCATCATCGGTGCCTGGTTGCCGTGGTGAGGCTGTTGCTGCTGATCCATGGCGACAGAGCAGAAGGTCATCCCCTCTGTCGCCACGGTGACTAACCAGCACATCCTTCAACCTGGTGTCACCACGGCAACAATGAGCTGGAGGCTTCACCTGACTTCACCCCCCCTGTTTGATGTGCACTAGTTTGTATAAACCTTTATTGACACGCTGGTTTTTAACACAGTCCACCTGAGTCAAACGTGGTGGGCGTGGCCTCTCACTCTGATAACAATCATTGGTCAAACGATCATCAAAGAGTCCCAACTCGTTACCATGGAGACCGTGGACATGAAACTGGGTGGAGACGAACGTAAAGATCTCAATGAACTCTTCCTCTGAAGGAAGGAAGGAAGGAAGGAAGGAAGTGGTGAAGGAGTGAAGGAGGGGTGAGCGTTACTGAACCCCCCCGGTCGCTGACGGAGGACCAACAAACAACAAACAAACCGTCAGACCTGTAGAGCAATAGGCTGCGGGTGCCCTGCTGCAGTGCATGCTGGGAACAGGTGGCTGGAGTCATACCTGGAACCTCCTCATGTCTCGGGGGTTCCCCGCGTTCTTCAGACAGTTCTGGTTACACTTCAGGAAGAACTTCAGGAAGAACCTGAGGGACAGACAGGTCAGAGAGACAGACAGGTCAGAGAGACAGAGAGGTCAGAGAGACAGAGAGGTCAGAGAGACAGACAGGTTAGAGAGACAGAGAGGTCAGAGAGACAGACAGGTCAGAGAGACAGACAGGTCAGAGAGACAGACAGGTCAGAGAGACAGAGAGGTCAGAGAGACAGACAGGTCAGAGAGACAGACAGGTCAGAGAGACAGAGAGGTCAGAGAGACAGACAGGTCAGAGAGACAGACAGGTCAGAGAGACAGACAGGTCAGAGAGACAGAGAGGTTAGAGAGACAGAGAGGTCAGAGAGACAGAGAGGTCAGAGAGACAGACAGGTCAGAGAGACAGAGAGGTCAGAGAGACAGAGAGGTCAGAGAGACAGACAGGTCAGAGAGACAGAGAGGTCAGAGAGACAGACAGGTTAGAGAGACAGACAGGTCAGAGAGACAGAGAGGTCAGAGAGACAGAGAGGTCAGAGAGACAGACAGGTCAGAGAGACAGAGAGGTCAGAGAGACAGACAGGTCAGAGAGAAAGAGAGGTCAGAGAGACAGACAGGTTAGAGAGACAGACAGGTCAGAGAGACAGAGAGGTCAGAGAGACAGAGAGGTCAGAGAGACAGACAGGTCAGAGAGACAGACAGGTCAGAGAGACAGAGAGGTCAGAGAGACAGAGAGGTCAGAGAGACAGACAGGTCAGAGAGACAGAGAGGTCAGAGAGACAGACAGGTTAGAGAGACAGACAGGTCAGAGAGACAGAAAGGTAAGAGAGACAGAGAGGTCAGAGAGACAGACAGGTCAGAGAGACAGAGAGGTCAGAGAGACAGACAGGTTAGAGAGACAGACAGTTCAGAGAGACAGAGAGGTCAGAGAGACAGACAGGTCAGAGAGACAGACAGGTCAGAGAGACAGACAGGTCAGAGAGACAGAGAGGTCAGAGAGACAGACAGGTCAGAGAGACAGACAGGTCAGAGAGACAGACAGGTCAGAGAGACAGACAGGTTAGAGAGACAGACAGGTCAGAGAGACAGACAGGTTAGAGAGACAGACAGGTCAGAGAGACAGAGAGGTCAGAGAGACAGGTCAGAGAGACAGACAGGTTAGAGAGACAGACAGGTCAGAGAGACAGAGAGGTCAGAGAGACAGGTCAGAGAGACAGACAGGTCAGAGAGACAGACAGGTCAGAGAGACAGAGAGGTCAGAGAGACAGGTCAGAGAGACAGACAGGTCAGAGAGACAGACAGGTTAGAGAGACAGACAGGTCAGAGAGACAGACAGGTCAGACAGACAGAGAGGTCAGAGAGACAGACAGGTTAGAGAGACAGAGAGGTCAGAGAGACAGACAGGTTAGAGAGACAGACAGGTCAGAGAGACAGACAGGTCAGAGAGACAGAGAGGTCAGAGAGACAGGTCAGAGAGACAGACAGGTCAGAGAGACAGACAGGTCAGAGAGACAGAGAGGTCAGAGAGACAGGTCAGAGAGACAGACAGGTCAGAGAGACAGGTCAGAGAGACAGGTCAGAGAGACAGACAGGTCAGAGAGACAGAGAGGTCAGAGAGACAGACAGGTCAGAGAGACAGACAGGTTAGAGAGACAGACAGGTTAGAGAGACAGACAGGTCAGAGAGACAGACAGGTCAGAGAGACAGGTCAGAGAGACAGGTCAGAGAGACAGACAGGTCAGAGAGACAGAGAGGTCAGAGAGACAGACAGGTCAGAGAGACAGACAGGTCAGAGAGACAGAGAGGTCAGAGAGACAGACAGGTCAGAGAGACAGACAGGTCAGAGAGACAGACAGGTCAGAGAGACAGAGAGGTCAGAGAGACAGACAGGTCAGAGAGACAGACAGGTCAGAGAGACAGACAGGTCAGAGAGACAGAGAGGTCAGAGAGACAGGTCAGAGAGACAGACAGGTCAGAGAGACAGAGAGGTCAGAGAGACAGACAGGTCAGAGAGACAGACAGGTTAGAGAGACAGACAGGTTAGAGAGACAGACAGGTCAGAGAGACAGACAGGTCAGAGAGACAGACAGGTCAGAGAGACAGACAGGTTAGAGAGACAGACAGGTTAGAGAGACAGAGAGGTCAGAGAGACAGGTCAGAGAGACAGACAGGTCAGAGAGACAGACAGGTCAGAGAGACAGAGAGGTCAGAGAGACAGACAGGTTAGAGAGACAGACAGGTCAGAGAGACAGAGAGGTCAGAGAGACAGACAGGTCAGAGAGACAGACAGGTCAGAGAGACAGAGAGGTCAGAGAGACAGACAGGTCAGAGAGACAGACAGGTTAGAGAGACAGACAGGTTAGAGAGACAGAGAGGTCAGAGAGACAGACAGGTCAGAGAGACAGAGAGGTCAGAGAGACAGGTCAGAGAGACAGACAGGTCAGAGAGACAGACAGATCAGAGAGACAGACAGGTCAGAGAGACAGACAGGTTAGAGAGACAGACAGGTTAGAGAGACAGACAGGTTAGAGAGACAGAGAGGTTAGAGAGACAGACAGGTCAGAGAGACAGACAGGTCAGAGAGACAGGTCAGAGAGACAGAGAGGTCAGAGAGACAGACAGGTCAGAGAGACAGACAGGTCAGAGAGACAGAGAGGTCAGAGAGACAGACAGGTTAGAGAGACAGACAGGTCAGAGAGACAGAGAGGACAGAGAGACAGACAGGTCAGAGAGACAGACAGGTCAGAGAGACAGAGAGGTCAGAGAGACAGACAGGTCAGAGAGACAGACAGGTTAGAGAGACAGACAGGTTAGAGAGACAGAGAGGTCAGAGAGACAGACAGGTCAGAGAGACAGAGAGGTCAGAGAGACAGGTCAGAGAGACAGACAGGACAGAGAGACAGACAGGTAAGAGAGACAGACAGGTCAGAGAGACAGACAGGTTAGAGAGACAGACAGGTTAGAGAGACAGACAGGTTAGAGAGACAGAGAGGTTAGAGAGACAGACAGGTCAGAGAGACAGACAGGTCAGAGAGACAGGTCAGAGAGACAGAGAGGTCAGAGAGACAGACAGGTTAGAGAGACAGACAGGTTAGAGAGACAGACAGGTCAGAGAGACAGAGAGGTCAGAGAGACAGACAGGTCAGAGAGACAGACAGGTCAGAGAGACAGAGAGGTCAGAGAGACAGACAGGTCAGAGAGACAGACTAGAGACCAGACAAACTGGTTCTGGACTGGGGGGCCGGGGGCCACACACTGGACCCTGGGGTGACAGAGGCCCGTCTCTGCGGTTGTTCTGGTCATGTGACTTGCTGATGTCTGATTGGTCAGTTTGGACCAGCAGCTCGTAAACAGAGGGACAAACAGACACTGGTTCAGTCCACCGGGGGCCGTATTGATTACCCAGCATTCCTTGCTGCTCGCCTCTAATGAGCCTACAGAAGGACAAAGTGCTGACACTGAACACACACACACACACACTGAACACACACACACTGAACACACACACACACACACACACACACACACACACTGCTATAGTACATATTACACAAACTATTTAATATATTATTTAGGGTAATGTAAATGTTTGTGACCCCCCCATACTGACATTAAACCAGCTTCTATCGCGAGGGTGCACTGATTATAGTGTACAGTGTATGTACGTATATAGTGTATCTGTAGGTAGGTCCAGTAGGTGGTGGAGATAAAGTCAGAGAGGCCAGACTGAGATGGTTTGGACATGTCCAGAGGAGAGATAGTGAATATATTGGTAGAAGGATGCTGAGTTTTGAACTGCCAGGCAGGAGGCCTAGAGGAAGACCAAAGAGGAGGTTTATGGATGTAGTGAAAGAGGACATGAAGGTAGTTGGTGTGAGAGAAGAGGATGCAGAAGACAGGGTTAGATGGAGGCAATTGATTCGCTGTGGAGACCCCTGAAGGGAAAAGCCCAAAGGAGAAGAATGTATATATAATATATAAGTGTATATAGTGCATATATACAGTATATAGTGTATATATATAGTATATAGTGTATATGTAATATATAGTGTATATATGTACAGTATATATAGTATATATACAGTATAGTGTGTGTGTATATATAGCATATAGTATACAGTAGTGTGTATATATATAGTATATATAGTATACAGTATATAGTGTGTGTATAGTATATATAGTCTACAGTTATAGTGTGTATATATATAGTATATACACAGTATATAGTGTGTATATATATATAGTATATACACAGTATATGGTGTGTATATATATAGTATATACACAGTATATAGTGTGTATATATATATAGTATATACACAGTATATGGTGTGTATATATATAGTATATACACACTATATACTGTGTATATATAGTATATACACAGTATATGGTGTGTATATATATAGTATATACACAGTATATAGTGTGTATATATATATAGTATATACACAGTATATGGTGTGTATATATATAGTATATACACACTATATACTGTGTATATATAGTATATACACAGTATATGGTGTGTATATATATAGTATATACACAGTATATGGTGTGTATATATAGTATATACACAGTATATGGTGTGTATATATATAGTATATACACAGTATATAGTGTGTATATATATAGTATATACACACTATATACTGTGTATATATATAGTATATACACACTATATACTGTGTATATATATAGTATATACACAGTATATACTGTGTATATATAGTATATACACAGTATATACTGTGTATATATATAGTATATACACACTATATACTGTGTATATATATAGTATATACACACGATATACTGTGTATATATATAGTATATACACACTATATACTGTGTATATATATAGTATATACACAGTATATACTGTGTATATATAGTATATACACAGTATATACTGTGTATATATATAGTATATACACACTATATACTGTGTATATATATAGTATATACACACTATATACTGTGTATATATATAGTATATACACACTATATACTGTGTATATATATAGTATATACACAGTATATGGTGTATTTCTGCATCAGGCTGTGGAGCCGCTCTGCTGCTGTGGAGTTAATAGAATAAAAAGGTTTAATGTTTAAAGATGGCAGCTGATTTAAAGTAAAGATGAACGTTAACACACAGAGTGGAAATGACTCGGATCAGATTAACAGTCAGAGCTGCTCTCAGTGTGTAAATCACACACACACACACACACACACACACACACACACACACACACACACACACACACACACACACACACACACACACACACACACCTCCTGGCAGTACATTACTGTCAGTGTAATTCCTCGTCACACCACGACTACATTTTCTACCTCATAGAGCAGATTAACTCCACAGCAGTGTGTGTCAGTGTGTGTGTCAGTGTGTGTGTCAGCGTGTGTGCGTGTTCCCACGGCGTGTGTGTGTGTGACCCATTCTTCCTGGAGATAAATTGCAATGCGTCCTAATTTCCTGCTCGTAAATATGAGCAGTAATAGAGGAGAGTGTGTGACGGGTGTTCCTGCTCACCACAGAACACACTCACACCCTCAGGGAGATTTACACCTCCATCAGGAGGAGGAGGAGGAGGAGGAGAGGAGGAGGAAAAGAGGAAGAGTCAGGGAGGAGGAGGAGGAGGGGAGGGCAGAAACTAAAGAGGAATGAAGGAAACAGGAAGTCCGTGTCTGTAGATAAGATGATCAGCAGAGGTGATGCTGGGTGGTTACCATGGCGATAAGGCTGTGTGTATGCGACCAGCTGATCAGAGTTCAGAGGTCACCGTGACAGACACAGATTATCACTGAGATGTTATCCAATCAGACAACAGCTGTCCCCTCCTGGCCAACAAGCATCCAGTTGTGTCACTGCATGAACCTGGACTGTTTCACTGTGTGAACCTGGACTGTTTCACTGCGTGAACCTGGACTGTTTCACTGTGTGAACCTGGACTGTTTCACTGTGAACCTGGACTGTTTCACTGTGAACCTGGACTGTTTCACTGTGTGAACCTGGACTGTTTCACTGTGTGAACCTGGACTGTTTCACTGTGTGAACCTGGACTGTTTCACTGCGTGAACCTGGACTGTTTCACTGCGTGAACCTGGACTGTTTCACTGTGAACCTGGACTGTTTCACTGCGTGAACCTGGACTGTTTCACTGCGTGAACCTGGACTGTTTCACTGCGTGAACCTGGACTGTTTCACTGCGTGAACCTGGACTGTTTCACTGCGTGAACCTGGACTGTTTCACTGCGTGAACCTGGACTGTTTCACTGCGTGAACCTGAACTGTTTCACTGCGTGAACCTGGACTGTTTCACTGCGTGAACCTGGACTGTTTCACTGCGTGAACCTGGACTGTTTCACTGCGTGAACCTGGACTGTTTCACTGCGTGAACCTGGACTGTTTCACTGTGTGAACCTGAACTGTTTCACTGTGTGAACCTGAACTGTTTCACTGTGTGAACCTGGACTGTTTCACTGCGTGAACCTGGACTGTTTCACTGTGTGAACCTGGACTGTTTCACTGCGTGAACCTGGACTGTTTCACTGCGTGAACCTGGACTGTTTCACTGCGTGAACCTGGACTGTTTCACTGTGTGAACCTGAACTGTTTCACTGTGTGAACCTGGACTGTTTCACTGTGAACCTGGACTGTTTCACTGCGTGAACCTGGACTGTTTCAC